>CM021102.1:239134581-239345564 GCA_007115665.2 Sequoiadendron giganteum
TTACCTCTCTACTTCTCTCTATCACTTCTTTCTCTCCTCTTATCTCTCTACTCTCTTTCTCTCTATCTCACCTCTCTCTACCTATCCCTCCCTCCTCTCTCTATCTCACATATATCTCTCTCCCTTCCCTCTCTATTCTCTTTCTTTCTATCTCACCTCTATATTCCTACCTATCTCTCCCTCCCTCCTCTCTCTATCTCACCTCCCTCCCTCTCTCTCTTCCCCCTTCCCTCTCTACTCTCTTTCTCTCTATATCACATCTCTCTCCCTACCTATCTCTCCTTCCCTCCTCTCTATCTCACCTCTCTCTCCTCTCTATCTCACCTCTCTCTCCTCTCCCTCTTTACCTACCCCCTCTATCTCCTCTCCCTCTCTACCTACCCCCTCTCTCTCCTCTCCCTCTCTCTACTCTCTATCTCAAACCTCTCTCTAGATATCTCTCCTTCTCTACAATCTTCTCAAAAATCCCTCTTTACCTCTTGTACCCTCCCCTCTCTTCCTCCCTCTCTCTCTATCTCTCTCTCTCTCACCTCTATAGAGGGATATAGAGTGAGAGAGAGATGTAGTTAGAGGGAGGGAGAGGAGAGATAGAGAGTAGAGAGGGAGAGAGGTAGGGAGGGAGACATAGGTGAGATATAGAGTGATGGAGGGAGAGGTAGGTAAAGAGAGAAAGGAGAGATAAAGATAAGTAGAGAGGGAAGGAGATGTAGAGAGAGAAAAGAGATAGAGAGAAGTAGAGAGGGGAGGGAGGAAGGAATATGTAGGGAGGATATAGAGGGGTGAGAGAGAGAGAGGCGAGAGAGGGAGGAAGGGAGAGAGAGGGAGGGAGTGGATAGATAGAGAGTAGAGAGAGAAGGAGAGAGTGAGAGAGAAAGATGATACAACTTGCTGGCTACTAAAATTTGACCTCCTAATTATTGAAATTTGACATGTTGATTACTAAATTTTGACTTTTTGAATTTTTTTTAAGATCTTCCAAAAACTAAAATTTGCATTATAACTCTTAGAGATCTGAAACCACTCTCAAACATCTTAAAAATATATACATGAAATATAACTTAAAGCATAAAAAATTAAATGTCCATATGTAAATGTAAACTTATACTTTTTTCATGTATATAGTCTCCCTGGTAGAGAAAGAGAAGAAGAAAGAGTTCACAAAAATTTATTGTAAAATACATGCTTCACATTTGGCGTGCTAGCCAAATGGAGCATTTCATTTGGTGAGCACCAAATTTGGTGCTTGCCAAATGAAGAGTTCCAAAATTATTTGAAATTTTGGCAAACCAAACCTTAGGATTGATCATCCAAGCCATTTGGTGAGTGCCAAATTTGGCACTCTCCAAATTTGGTACTTTCCAAATGGCCATTTCAGGCAAAAAACACAAAAGTGGCACCTTTTTTGTGTCATAGATTGGTGCACACACCCTAGGATTTATGTGTGGTTCAAGAAATTCTTGATCTAATACCTAATGTGCTCAGGGAAAGACATAATGTTGAAATGGTTAAGGATATCTCTATGGATGAAGTCAAAGTTGTTGTCTTTTCTTTTGGTGTTTCCAAAGCCTTGAGACTAGATGGCTTTCCCACTTCTTTCTTCCAAGAATTTTGGGATACTATTTTTCATAATATTTTGAGGACTGCTAGATATTTTTTAGGTTGGGTAAGATTTTGAAGCAATGTAATTATAATTTTATTGTTCTTGTACTTAAAAAGGAAGAGGCCACTTCAATGTTGGATTTTAGACCTATCACCCTCTATAATAAAATTTATAAAATGTTCCCTAAGACGATTGTTAATAGGGTAAGACCTTTCCTTCACCTATTGATTTCTAGCAATTAGAAGAAAAAAAATTCTAGGTATAAATTTTAGACATTTCTCTTGATACTCATGAACTCATTAATTCTATGGAAAAGAATAAAAAAATTGATATTGGATGTAAACTTTATATTTCTAAAGCTTATGATATAGTGGCTTGTCCCTTCTTTATGGTTGTGCTTTAGAATTTTGGTTTATGAGGGAGAATTTTAAATTTGATCAAAGCTTGTGTGACTACTCCTAAGTGCTTTGTTTTGGTTAATGCTATTCCTAAGGGTTATTTCTCTTGTGGGAAAAATTTGAGACAAGGGTATCCTTTATCCCTTTGTTTATAATTATGGTTGAAGTTCTTGGTAGAAACTTCCAAAAGTTTATTGATTCTTGAATTTTAAAAGAGGTTAAAGTTACTTCTTGTCTACCTCTCTCCTCACATCAACATTTTTTTGATACTATTTTTGATGTTGTCTCTACTACAGAAGATAAATATTGGAATAATATTTATTTTATTATGCTAAAGTTTTAGGATAGTATATAAATTATAATAAAAGAATGTTGTACTTCTTCAACAATGAGGCTAATCTTTAAAATAACATTGTGAGAATCTTGGCCTACCAATAGGCTACCCTTCTTGCTACTTATTTAGGGCTCTCATTATCCACCAAGAAAATATCAAATAACTACTGGAATAGTATTGTTGAAAGGGTGCAAAAGAAATTAGTTGTTGGAACTTTTAAGTCAAGAAATCCCCTCTACACAATATACGTCAAAGTCCCAAATGCACGTTTGCAAAATAAAGAACCCATAATGACATCATGATCTCACATCTCAAAAGAAGATCGTATGCTCCAATGAACATATCATGTACCTATATCATGCCAACACTCTAATCTAGAATCAAGAGTGCATCATGACATAATACATAACCATCCTATAAAAACAAGGATCACATGTCAAAATATAAATCGTGACACCTCAACAGAAGACTAGAAAGTCCTCCATGGCTGACAAGATGTCAACATCTCCAAACCACATGAAGATAATCATCTCCTATCAATCAAACCCAAGATGTCAAAGAACCCTCACTACATAGAAGAAACATAATCCAAGATTCTATCCATGACATCAACAAATACTATAGAATATCATCCACCATCAAATGGTGAATCCATATCATTTCCACAAGCTCTCACTGAACCATGATACCGATCTCTCCATGGCAACATGATAACCATCCTCTAAATGAAGATCCTCCATGGCCCCAACGCAATCAAAGAGCTCAACACCGAACTCCCAAAGGGAAAAGTACAAACCATGATCTCAAAACCAAGAAGATACAAACACCAACAAACCATCATTATCACAAGCTCCCAGTGAAAAGTGTAACCAAACTATCCATGACATGTGATAATAATCTCCTCAATCCAATAAGATATACCGCCAAATAATCACTATCATAAGCTCCCACTGAAAAGTGTAATCAAGCTATGCATGACATTGTAATAACAATCTCCTCATGAAGATCAACCAAAGACCCTCACACAATCAAAGATCTCAAATGCAACATGAGATCCCAAAAGACAAAGTAAAACCATGATCCTCATACCAAGAAGATACACTACCACAAACCAAAGTTGGAACCAATCCAACACCACCAACAAAGAACCTGCATAAACAATCATGTAATGCCAAAGTCCCTAAATAAAAAGGAAAATCCATGAAACCATGATCACCACCAAATGTACTAGTAAAAAAATTCAATTCTTTCCCACATGTTTGCATCACATAGTCAGCTAAATAGGTCCCACATTATGAATGCACCTAGTAATACCATCTCTCCTCCTCAACATGACAACCAAACCAACAAAACAAGTGACTAAACCAAGTCACCAAACTGAATATGCATCAACACTGAAGCATATATGGGCATATACAACCCATATCCAAGTCATAAATGCAACTTCTAAGTATAGACTACCTACAACACTGCACAACTTGTAGATACAACAATCCAACATACAAATCTAACAAAATATTGATAACCATGTTAAATGAGAGTAATTAGATATGTACATGTGATTATACAATGGCTCCAACATCAAACCACTAAGATCCAAATAGCCATAAGCTCACATAATCACTATAGTTAAAGTAACCCATAAAAAACTCAAATGGAAATAATAGCAAATAAATTATACCAAATCATCTCCAAACCTGGTCTGCCATCTAGTGCTCTAAACAAGCTTTCCATCGACTATAAGAAATCCAAAATCTAACTTTGTATGCACAAGTTATGACCTCTCCAAGCTCGCAACAGACATCTAACTTCCAGCAAGAAAATCACTATCAAAACAACAAAATCTGGAAATCCCATTGATACCAAAATGAAGTACATGGAACTACCTTTCTAATGAGTCCAAAAGTCAAAAAACAGACCATCTGGGCGAAAGTTATACCCCCCACAAAAAATTGCACAATTTGGCTATATAAAAGGAAAAATATTATGCCCCCCTAGTGGTTGGGCGGCACCCGACGGCCCCACCCAAGTGGTGTTGCCCATAGGATGGCCAACCCACCCAAACACTTCAATGCAATTTAATTTTTTGTATTTAAAAATATTGGCAGAAAATTAATTTTTAATAATGGCAGATTAAATTTAATAATGGTGGGTTAAAGTTTTAAGTTGACAAAATATTTTAATGCCCTGCTAGACCGGAGCACCCACGTCAGGGACATAAACCCACCAATGATGAGACCTTGTCATTCGATGGACCCTATCAGTTGATAGGGCTGACACCCTATGCGGGTGTCTCAGTGCAGGGTACTATAGGCGGGGGGTCCACAAACCCCACCCCCACATTTTTTTTAACTTTGACTTTTAAATAAAAGCCTTCGAGTTTTAAATTAATTTTACTAAATAAATAGTTTTTAAATGTAGGATTATTTTTTAATTTATTTTTCAAACCCACAAATTTTATTTTATTTTCACCTGCGACTACAAATTTGACAGTCATATGACTAGGGTAGATTGGCTAAAAAAAATTGCATTTTTTCCAATAACCAAAATATATCGAATTTTATGTCAATCTTCATCTCTCGGGCCTCCTGGATCCAATGGTGAGGTATGTTTTGTCCAAGGGATCATCTACAATATTTCCCCTATAAAACCCTTATGATGAACATCTATAGAAAACACTTTTTCAAACAAAGATTCATAACCCCGGATTTTAAAAAAATAACCACAAATCTGCAACCCCAAAACCTCAAATATATAAAAAACACCTACACAAAACCCTCATATCTTGCAACATCTTCATTATTTCCATGCAAGCCATAGATTCAATTATGCACCAGATCTACTCCAACAAGGGTTATACAACCAAAACCATGGCTCTGATACCAAATGAAAGGAAATATGCATCCACCCAAGATAATTTCCACATAACCCAAATAGAGAAATCTATGCAAACAAGTATTCAGAATCCATATGCAAAAGAATAGACAACATACCATCAAAGATGAAACAAGATATACCCTAGAAAAACCCTCAAGAGGGAAAAAATTAGCCTCCAAAAATATCCATCACTCATATATTATTCAACAATAAACATTACAATACATCTTCAGAGCTCTCCATTAACACCATTGAAGCATCAAGCCCTATACAAGAAATTCATGTGAACAAGTATGTAACCACACATCTCATGCCATGTGTCACCCCTCACAAATGCTAACAAGAGCTAGCCTCAATAAGCCAACCTTAGACAACTTCCCATGTGTTTGCTTTTATAGAAACAATTTCCCACAAAACCACCAAGTGGTATTACATAAAACCATATGACTAATAGCATGAGCTTACAAAACCATTAAACCCTCATTTAATATTGGTACTAAGTTTTCTCAATAGTAAATATTATTCCCATGTGCAACCCCACATTGAATATTTATCCCAATGTTACAACACATAAAGTGGCCCCAAGAATGGTAGACCCATGTGATGTGCGCACCGCTAGATTCCCTAGGTGCACCACATAATAAATAAATAAATATTACATTATAACATTATGCAAGGTGGACAACACATCTTTTCCTAACACATTCCCATCCCTAAGAAGATGAACACAATGTGCCATATGCACCCAACTATAGACAAAGAAAAATTGGTGTAGGTTCATCTTAAGGATCGACCAATATTGCATCACCCCAAAAAAATGTTTTCGATTTGCCTTGAGTTTCTATGTGTTTTGTGGGCATTTCAAGTTCTAGTTAGATTTTGAGTTTTTTGCTATAATTTTTTAAAATGTATCCAGGATAATTATCATGCTACAAATTATTTATTCATTTGGACATGAGCCTTTGTTATCACATAACTTATAGATGTTGAGCTAGAATATAAACTCATGTGGTATCACCTTAAATTAAAAATTCTACCTAAAGGTTGTGTGACATCATAGAGTATTATCTAGTTCATACTCTATATTTTGGAATGGTGTTATATTTCTAAGGTGAATCATTCATCCTTGATCCTTCTATATCCTTGTTTCTCTATTCCATAATTTACAAAATGATTCTTCAATGGAGGCATCATTAAAGGAGACGAATTACACATTTAACCCATTTATAACCATCATTAGTCCTTATGGATTTATGTTATGTATAGTGTTGTTTAATTTGAAGGCCTAATTACCCTTATAATTAAGAAATATAATTTTGAATTGTAATTTTATATGGGAGGTCATCCCTCTTCATTGGTAATTTGTAATTAGGCTACTAAATAGACATATTTAAATACTAGTAAAGTGGTAATCTAAGGAAGCAATTATCATAATATTAAATTTATTTTGAACAAGTGTATGATTGGTAAAGACTTACGTGGAATTTGTATTGTATTCTATTGGTAAAGGATCGTGTGTATTTTTTGTTTGGTTTTTGTAACCATTTATCTTATAAGGCTTCAAGGCTTAAATTTTGAGATTTTTAAAGGCCTTAAGGCCTAGTTGTGCATTACGATCATAAGACTTCAAGACCTCATTATAATACTAAATAATTGGATGAAATTATTATTTCTTAACAAACTATATTATTTCAAACATTTTTGTGTCTTTCTAATGTGTGATTGATGTTTTTTGTTTGTGTTTCCATTGTACAATTGGAATTGTACATAGTGGATCTACTTGGTTAGACAACCCATAATTGGGTTATTTGAATTTTCCCCACATCAAATGGCACTAGAGTAGATGTAGTGCCTAAAACAGAAGTTGTGAGTGTAGTTGATAGATAAAAGCACCAATTTTGATGTAATCTATAGCAAGTGAGTGTGAAGTGAATTTATAAGCACCAATTATGAGGTAATCTATAAATTGTGTAGGAGAAGAGTTCCAAAAGGAACTAATATGTACTAGATAGTAACTATGTGTGATCTATCTATGGACTATATCTTGTAATTATATTCATAGGTTTGAGTGACCTTTTCTTAACCTCTTAACCAAAATCTAGTGGCTTGTAGAGCTAGAGATAGAGTTAGTAGCATGGAGAGAATATAAGAGGTGAAAATGGAAGAGGTAGAGAAGAATTTGAAGGACTTGATAACTTGATTAGATATCCTTCAATATACACCAATAATGAAGGAAGGAATGAAACCAAAGAAGGAAAACCAAGTGAGCTCCAATAGAAGAAGAGACCCGATGGATAGTGAGGCAAGTGATACAATATAGTGGGTTGTGTGGAGTGGTAATATCAACTATTTAACATGTGTGGTGAGAAAATTGTAATTAGGAGGCGAATAAAATGACTTTTCCTAGAGGTGATAAGTTTGTTTTTAAAAAAAACAAAGAGGCCATGAGCAACTAGAAGAGAGCAATCTTTATATATGAGGATGAAAGAATGCAAGTGGTTTTAGGTATGCCTAAAGGTAGAAATACATTAGAGGATTATTATTTCTAAGTTTTTTCTATGATGGGAGTATTAGTGATAAAATAAGATTTGATAGAAATGGTGAAGGAAGAATTCCCTTATAGGTGGTTGATTGATAGTGGTGAGACTGAGGATGGATCTAACAAAGCTATGACCAAATAGTTTTTAATCCAAGGAAGAAGATGCCTATGGATATGATGTAGAAGATGGTGAATGCACTAATGTAGAAGTTGGATGTATTGGTGATAACATTAAATGCTTTAGCAGAGATGTTGAGAGACTACTAGTAGTCGAAGTGGGAGAAGAACATCCCTTCACTGGAATAGTGATAAGGAGAATTGAAGCTTTGTTGGTTTTAGATAAGAGAAGGGGGGTTTGTGTACAACTTATATATGATCAAGAATTCTCTTGTCTAGTCCAAATGATGCGACACATATTTATCTCAAGAGGACATGAGAGAGGAATGAAGAAGTGTGTAAAGGAGTGGACTTGAGAGGTAGATTTCTATGAGAGACAACATGCATGAGGTGTTAGTAAGATGAGGAAGTTAGGATAGTGAAATAAAAGGTTGAGTAGTTCCAAGTACGAGAGAATCAAAAAAATGTGTGAAGAGAATTGTTACTATGGATTCAAGGTGGAGGATTCTCAATACTTGTCTTGAATTCAAGAGACTAGGGTAATGTAGAAAAATACATTTAAATCAAACAATTAGAGGAGGTGGATGGATCGAAGAGTATTTTATTCTTCAATAAGTGGGGAGAAGTTTGATAGGGGGGGTTAGCTATGCCCCAACCCTTCACCTTGTTATTGGAAGAGTTAAAGGATGAAGTGCAAATGGCTTTCCTGAAGCCTATCCTTGTGTGGAGGGTGTGTTAAGGTTGGGTCATCAACCAAAAGTGTGGTTCCACTACTCATCAATTATTTTTGAGCACTAAGATCACACTTTTTTCTCACTTGTGGTGTTTGACATAAGAGCATCTTAGAGGTTGAGCAATCTCATATCATCCAAAACAAGCTTTCTATTTTCTTTGTGTCTATGTGTGATTTACAAGTATTTGAAGTTCTATTTAGAGTTTGAGTTTTTGATTCTAGAAGTAGAGTTTACATCAATCTAGTTATGATCTTGTGTTGATATGAATCCATTTATTCAATCCTTTGTTTCTACAGATGTTGAGAAACAATTTGAACCCATGTGGTATCAGTGCAAATTAAATGTTCACCTAAAGTTTGTGAGCCATCATAATGTGTTCTCTACTTCATACTCTACATTTGGGAATGGTGTGATATTTTAGAGAGTGAATATTTGTTTGAGAGCCTTATTTATCCTTTCTTTATTTTATAACTTGCAAAATAATTAATTGATTGAAAAGTTCCATCAAAGAAATTTAATTACATATTTGAAATTCCACTATATAAATACAAGATACCAATATCTATGAAATCCAATTATTTTTATAAAAAAAAATTTAAAAAATAGAAATAACATTCTAACAAAGACAACATTTATCCACATAATATTAATTTTTGAGTAAAAGTAACTACACACCAGAACGATTTCTTCTTCTATACTTGTAACCTTGCTGCCCTCCATACAATCAATACTCAGTTTTCTCTCCTCACTAGAATAGCCTTCTACTGAAAAGTGATACATAAGAGTAGCTTTTTTCCACAGAATTTTAACTTTAAGTAAAACAAACTGCAGGCCAGGATGATATCTTTTTCTGTATTTTTAACATCGCAGTCTATACAATCAATACTCAATTTCCTCTACTTGCTAGAATTAACCTCTTCCATTTCCATCAAAAATGAAAAAAATATGAAAATATCTTTTTTCAGAAACTTTTGAGTGAAACAAACCTCATTCCTGAATGATATCTTCTTATGTACTTTAACATTGCAGCCCTCTATACAATCAATACTCAATTTCCTCTTCTTGCTAGAGTTAACCTCTTTCATTTCCAGCAAAAATGAAAAGAAAGTATGAAAATATCTTCTAGGGTACCATTTTCCAGACTTTTGAGTAAAACAAACTCCATTACTGAATGATATCTTCTTCTGTACTTGGAGCATTACAGCCCTCCATACAATCAATACTCGAATTCCTCTCCTTGCAACTCTCCATACAATCAATATCCAATTTCCTCTCTTGCAACTCTCCATACAATCAATACCCAATTTCCTCTCCTTTCTAGAGCTAACCTCTTCCATTACAAGATCCAACAGCAAAATATGACGTGCTTGCAAAGTTACCTTTCTGCCAGGAAAACTGCAGACAACTATCTGGAAGAAGAATAGCCCTGTAACTCAGCACATTCTCCAAGCCCACAACAAACGCATACATCACAACCATTACTATCAAAAGAAGAAAGGGGAGGGAAAAGGCAACCTCACATAAGATAGTCTCCATTGTAAGACTGAAGAAATCAACAAAGCTGAAAACCAAAGATCTCTGTTATGTCTCAGGGAATTGAGAATGAGTAAGAATGTTAAGAACTATGTGCAATATATTGAGCCGCAAATGGTCCTCATGCAGTTCACTTCATCTAGCGGAACATGTGGTCTGCATGCTCTTAATGCATTTGGAGATACAAAAAAAAAACTATGTCCTACTGTGGGTTTACCCCTAGTTTTGTGCTTCCAGTGGTGGTTTATGGATTTTTTCTTTTCTGGGCCCGTACATTGAATTAGGAAAGAATCCAGATCAAACGAAAGGAAGGCTTTTTTGCTGTCAAATGGGACAATATAACTACAGTGAAAGTTTACAAGTTGGAACTCACAAACTACTAAAGACAATTCTTCTGTACGCAAGACAGAAATAGTGCAGGAACTTGTCCATTTATGCATGGAACCTTTCAGATACCTAAATAAAATCTTCTTACACAATAATGTATCTTTCTAAAGATTAGATTGTCATTGTGTCGTTTATAGAAGTAGATTAAGTTAGCAATAATGACGCACATGTACCTAAAGGAAATGAGATCAAGTTGAGAGTGGAGCCCTTCCCAAAATAATCAAAAGTAGCAGCCTTGGGACTAGGACAGTGTTGTGCCCTTATGTTTATGTGGGATAGAGACCCATCTTTTAAGCTAAAGTTCAAATAGTTGATGTTATCTTGACTTTTAAAATAGTAAATAATGTGTTAATTGTTTATTAGATATTTTTAGATATTTTTGAAGTATGTATAGAGACTTTAAAAAATGTTATTTGATGTGGTTTTGATTGACGAGTAGATTTATGTTTGTAATCATGTTCATTTTATTTAAATTTAATTTTCATTGATTTCAAGTCGGTTTTCTTTTTAAAGTGGATTGTTGTCTAATGACTTGTATACAAAAATATTTGAATTTGGCATCCAGGATGTCATATGTGAAGACATGTCTTTGGGTATCAATCGATCATTCAAAAGACCCATTTGATCATCACTAGAGCATTACTCAGTGATTAGAGAGCATCAATTTATATAGAGGACTGTTAGTGTAATTAATTAATTAATTATTACACTAGCATAAGTTAACTTAGGGTTAATTAATCATATTAGTCCTAGGTTACTTTTTATCATTTAATAATGGTGTTGAGATAAGATTCCCTTCTAGAAGATGAGTTGTCTTTTCTAGAAGTTATCTCCATCTTGTTATCATTCCCTAGGTTAGGGTTTCATGTTGTCACATGAAGTGTGGTTTGAACACTTGGCAACATCTTATGCATTTTAGGTTTTGCTCTTGCCTATTTAATCAGGCATATGTACTCTTTGTAATTAAGAATCCAGATCATCATAATAGAATCTCTATTTTGAATGTCATTATCATACTTTCTATGTGGGTGAATATTTCTTCTTGGCAAAGGTCCTCCATTGAAGTCTGCAGCTTCATCAAGGCAACTTGTGTATCCAACATTCCAACATGGTATCAGAGCTGTTCCAGTGAAGGTTCATCCCAGGATCAAGAAAGTTTGGCTCCGATTTGGACATATTCAGCCATTTGAGGTATATCTAGGGTTTGTAATTTTTTGTACTATCCATACAAATTTGCAGAAAAATATCTCCCCTTTCAATCCTCCATCATGGCAAAAAAATTCGGGCAAATTCTATATTGTTTGGCAAAAAAAATATTATTATGGGTATTTTATATAGTTTGCAGAAAAAAATTATTCTGGGCAACCATCAATTTATTCGTCCGTCGGCATAAGGGTTTGATTTGTTAAACCCACGGACTATAATATATTTTCGGCATTTATATTATTATTTTTTGAATTGCCAATTTTTGGCACTATTCAAAAAAATTTGTTTGGTCGGCTGCATTGAATTTCTGCAGGGAAGGCACTATCGGTCGTGTACGCTTGCAATCCCATCACCAGCGTCCGGCCACCAGTCTACAGTCCGGCCCACCTACATCACTGGTCGTCCCATCACCGACGTCCACTCCTTTCTACCGGCCGGAGCTCCTCCCAGCCCATTCCCGGCCGGTGTCCGACAGCGCCTCGACCGACGCCCCTGTTCGTTGGTTGACGGTCCTATCTACGACCGAGCCCTGCCCTTCATCAAGCGGTGCCAACTCTCTTGCACCGCTCTGCCCAAGAGTCCGCCAACGAGTCGCTCACCCGCCACCCCATCCGGTGGCCCATTTTTTTTTAAAACTACCGACAGCCCCCTGGTCATATCAGCGACCGGGGGCCCATTTTTTTTGCCCGAAGGTGTTTGATTTTTTTTAGCCTGTAGGCCCTAATAGGGCAGATTTTTTCAAATCGCCATATCTTTGCGCCACGGTGTCGAAATTCGACAAACGAGATATCGTCGGAAAGAGGATTCAATCTACTTTCCAGTGGTGCAATCTATTTTGCAGAATTTTTCTGTCAGAACAATCTGTAGTCAACTGAAGTCAAAACCCTAATTTGGACATAAAGACTCATATCTTCGCAACTGTTGATCGAAATTCAATGATTCCAGCGGCATCAAGAAGGTAATTCAGAGATCTTTTCATCAGTCTAGCCACTTTGATTAATTTTAGCTGCAGGTACTCTTGCATTGATTTTGATCAATTTGGTGCATTTGTTCAATAACTTGGATATCCTGAAGCTTGGGAAAAGGTATTTTATTTGGGTTGCATCACTTCAGCTGCATATCAGTTTTGGGAGTTTCTATTTGTTGTTGAAGGTCATTGTCTTTGTATTCTTGGAGAAATTTGTTTGTACATTATGGGGCTTGCATATTATCCTTCTTTGACTATGTTGCACACGGGAAACTATAAACAATGGCGAGATGGGATCATCCACCATCTCCAAACACTTGAATTGTTGCCACATTTGTATGGTACGGTTCCCCATCCAGGTCAAGGTATTCAAAAATTTGCTTGGAGTTGCAGCAGATATAATGTTTTAGTAGTGATTGCAATGCATGTTGATTGTGATATTTTGGAATCTATTGATCATTGTGATAGTCCTCACATCCTTTGGACTAATATTTGGGAGATATATGGAGATTCAGATACTCCACCCTTCCTTGATGGTCATAATTCAGAATGTCAAGTTTCAGATCAAGTACCCCCTGATGATATTGCTATGCAGGAGGTTGTTTGTTTGGATTTCCTTGACTCTTCTGAAGAGGTTGACAAGGTTGCTTCAGACAATTCTTCTTCTCCATCAGAGACAGTTGGTATCCCTTCACATTCAGTGATTCCTTGTCCAGAGTCATTGATTGAGGCTTCCATCATCATCATTCATCAGGACACATTCAACTTTCCATACTCGACATCACAGGATGGCTTTGTTTCAGGTATCACTGACTTGGCTACTTCTATAGGTTTGGAGGACATTCTTGAGGGGATATCACTCCTCTATTCAGATATTTCATTTATGAGACTTCCTCCATCTTCATCAAAGTTTCTTCTGCATCTACCATTAGATTGGATTCAATCTTCTTTCAGTGGTTTTGAGGACACTTCATTATGGGGGGGCAATCAAGTCTCCATCTATTCCTTTCCTTCCTTCAATTCCTATCTGGAATGGGAAGCATCTCTACACTTGCACCTGGTTTTGTTTCTTCCGAAAGGGAGACAAGTTGTTTGTCGACATTGGATCATATTTTGTCTACATACACTTACCTTTCTTGCAGGTGATCACATCTTTTGGGGGGGCTATATAGTCTCTCTATTTCCCTCCTATGGGGGGCCCATTGATTGCATTTTATCGATATGATGATTGTTGTCCTTGGGGGGATGATGTTGAGTCCTCCAATCATCACCTTTCTGCATTTCATCTCCTTTTTTTGGAGAGGGGTTTTCTTCCCATTGGGTTTTTCCTCTTTTCTCCATTTGTGGGAGATTAGTTGCATTTTCATCCTATGTACATGGGTACCTAAAATGGCCATCAACCAGGACCCATCATCATCATCATGCATAATCATTGCATTTTCATTTCCTCCCTAAGTTGCACTTATGGGGGGGTGTTAGTGTAATTAATTAATTAATTATTACACTAGCATAAGTTAACTTAGGGTTAATTAATCATATTAGTCCTAGGTTACTTTTTATCATTTAATAATGGTGTTGAGATAAGATTCCCTTCTAGAAGATGAGTTGTCTTTTCTAGAAGTTATCTCCATCTTGTTATCATTCCCTAGGTTAGGGTTTCATGTTGTCACATGAAGTGTGTTTTGTACACTTGGCAACATCTTATGCATTTTAGGTTTTGCTCTTGCCTATTTAATTAGGCATATGTACTCTTTGTAATTAAGAATCTAGATCATCATAATAGAATCTCTATTTTGAATGTCATTATCATACTTTCTGTGTGGGTGAATATTTCTTCTTGGCAAAAGTCCTCCATTGAAGTCTGCAGCTTCATCAAGGCAACCTATGTATCCAGCATTCCAACAAGGACTTTGCACTTGCATTAGTAGATATTGTATTAGACATATTATGTCTTCAATACTTCCAAATTCTTATGGAAAAAAACAAAAGGGACTTGACCAAGGTAAACAAAAATTTCAAAACTGCAACCCTAGCATTAAAGACTCCTAAAGGTTTTCACTAACATTGCTTTAGTGTTGTTAGTTTTTATTTTTCTCTAGTCTCACTTGTCAATACATTGCCTTAGTGTGAAATCACATATCACAATAAGTAATGTGTCATGACACCCATCCTCTCCCTATAAGGAAGTGACACATGACCTCCAACTCATTCCCCTAAAACCTTCACACAAACCCTAAAACTTCTCATGAACTACATGTACTCGCACATGTGTGACATCTAGGGATGAGGAGTGTACTTGTACACTCCTCTAAAATCTCCTAGGGTGAATTTTAACATTTGTCAGACATTGTAATAATGAATTTACAAGTAAACTCCTCTCCATAAAAATATTATTGGATATGTTCTCACATGTGGCACTAGAATAAGCACTGTACTTGTACACCTTTCTCCAAAATACTTTTGGTTTTGCTACCACATGTGTGAGACATTGGGGTATAGAGTATACTTGTACACTCTTCTCTAAAATATCCTTGGGTATTCTCCCACATGTGTAAGATATTTGGGGTGTACATGTCATAACCCCACACACAAAATACCTTAGGAAGGATAATATTAGATGGTGGCAATTCATCATTTGATCTCTTAATACCAAGTCTCATCACATTCTTCCCAAGGGGCTTGGGAGGAGTCAAATCTTACCAAAAGCCCAAAATTTTAATCTCCTCATAGGATAAGGCTAAGGGGTCACTAGGATGAAAATAGTTAAGGTTTCTAGAGGACCTTCAAATTTTTCTATTGGCCATGGAAATCATGTGCACACTTGGAAATAAGCATCAATGTATTCTAAAAGATAGTTGAAGTAATGATAACTAAAATCTTAAACACGTCATCTACTTTAGAAAATTAATAAAATCTCATAATCATCACAATTTAATACTTATCACAATTGAATTTAACTGATTCTCAAATAAATATGATGTGAAAAAGTGAAAGACTACATAAAATTATTAGTTGATTATCTTTTGACAAATGTAAAATGGAAAAATCTACAAGACTACCTTATCACCCTTAGCCAAAAAATCTTAGAAAAATATTGAGAAAATGAAAAATTTCTACTCCACCAAGCCTAACAAACTCTCATGGATGCCTTCCAAAATGGGATAGTACTCAATCAAACTTAGTTACTAGGCTCTAACCTTCTTAGCAATAGTGGATAGCTAGCCTATAAAATTGTGTTGGAATAATTTTTATTTTTGAAATTGGGTGCCCTCTCTTGGCATACATTAAATGATAGAATTATCACAAGTAGAAGACTCAAAATCCGGTCATCTCCCCTACTTTCAATGGTGTCATATGTGGTTATCCATTGAGAACATGAGCCACTTGTTCTTGAACTATCTCTTTGCCAACAATAGATAGAATTATTTATGCTCTAAACTAAAATGTCATGACCCTCTTCCAAACAATTTACTATAGTTTTTCCTTTGTTGGACCTCTATTTACTTTGATTCCACTTTTGGCTACATCCAAAAGCTTGCCTCTTTCTTCTAATGTAGAATATTTGACTAGAAAGAAATACAAAAATATTTAGGAAACAATATTCAAACATAAATTAATTCACTCACAAGATGGATAAGTACATGTTTGAGAACACTATGAAAAAAGACAACAAACACATATGCAAAAAATCCAAATTCTCAAATTGGGATGTCATACTTTAAAAACATTAGAGTTTTATGAATCTCCCCTTTCCCCTAGTTCCACTCAAAGTTTTAAGAGCCATATAGATATAAGTACCATAAAATGGAAACATCCACCATCCTCTATGGATAAACTTAATTTTGATTATGTCTTTCATGGAAATGCAGGAACCTCAAGAGCATGTTGTATAATAAGAGACTCATAAAGATTTTTTGATAGCCAATACAACCAAATTGTTGAATGGTACAAATAATGAGGCGAAATCCCAAGCAATAATTTTGGGGATCTTGTTGGCTAGAAGAGAGAATCCTAATAGAATAAAAATTGAAGGTGATCCTATGGTAATTATCTTTTGTTTGAAGAAGAGTTTGTGTCCAAATTGGAAACTCAACTACATTCTACAAGAAGTTTGATCTTTTCTAGACAATTTCAAAATATGAATGACTATATGCATTGTTAAAGGGAGATCAATAATGTGGCAAATTATCTAGCTAATTTAGTTATTGAACAAAATAAAAATGTCAATATTTTCAATGACAATACTTGCATGAGCCACCCTCAACTCCTTGAGGCCATTCAAGATTATAGTTATGAAATGAAACCTCGAAATGACTCCTTAAAAAGTAGTTAATTTTAGCTAACACTTTCCATTTTGGTGCAGGTCTTGTTTTTTGTGATGTGCTATATGAAAAGTATTGCCTCTTAACCTTCCAAGTTGTGCATATCCCATTGGGAATACCAACATATCACCCTCATATTAGTTGAATCTAACCTTCGTTTATTTCTCTATTTCTCTTTATGTTTCCAACCCTATTTCATATATATGATATTATCACTCTTGTAATCCCTTCCTCCTTCCATTGGCCAATACATTCCACAATCATTTTCCCTTTCCCCCACCTTAATTTTATCCCTTTATCTTTGTTTTGTTTGTCACTTTGCACTCTCAACTATGGCTACACTCTAAAAGAATAATTGCATTCTTCTTCTAATACAAAAATGGGAGCCCCACGTTCTTGGTTGCTTCAACTCCATCCACGTAGTGCATGTATTCAATCTATATTGTAGTGTTATCAAAAAGGTAGTTCAAGTGATCATTGGAAAATAAATCCAATAGGATCTACTTTTTGCTCTATTCTACTTTGCATCTCTTTTTATATTTAATGCAATGCACCTCCATTATAACACTCCACTCCTCGGGGAATTGTTTGGATATTGCATTCAAATGTACCTCATCTCTAAGGAAGAACTTGTAAGAAAATTTATAGTGCAAAAAATAGAGAAAAACAATAAGCACAACTTTAACAAAGTATTTATGTGGAAAACTTAGTAAAATTATACCAGGAAAAAACCACAAGCAAAGATCTTTCATATTTTATTTCTTAGGAAATTCGTAATTACAAAAATATTCTAAAAGGTTACAAAAAATGTGACTTCAACAGGGTATAAGAAATTCGAGTTGCAAAGTCCTTGTCGAACACAAATTTCCAAAAGAGAAAGTGTGACTCATACAACCTCATGTCGAACATTTGGAAAAATGGCTAAAAATAGAGAGTCCCAACAAAACAATTGATGAAATTTCCAAAAACACCTTCAACATGTAGGGGGGCTACGATAGCCCCGTTGGGACCCCCTATCACTACAACCTTTAGTTGTATAGTAGGCCTTTAGCCGCGCTAGCGTGTACCTTGAATACTATATATCAATGTCGATTATCTATCACTACTGGAATAATAAATAAAATTGACTTCATATTTCAACAATCTCCTAGTTGAAGTCAAATTCCTCTCTTGTAAATAAATCCTCATACTAAAAGACCAATTCCAATCCTACCAATCATAAAGTAACATACAAGTAGAGAAGTTCAGCACCAAATGAACTTCTCTCTACCAATGGGCTTTGTCAAAATATTTGTTGGGTTTATATCAGTGTGTATCTTGCCCAAAGATATTTGTCCTCCTTCCACCACCTCACATACAAAGTGATATTGAATATCAATATGCTTTTTTTTGGCATGATATATTGAGTTATGTGCTAAATGTAAAGTACTTTAACTGTCACAATGCAACACCATGTTGTCCTACTTTACTTGCAATTCACCCAAAATTCTATGAATCTAGATTGCCTCCTTGCTATCCTGTGTTGTTGCCATATATTCAACTTCAATAGTAGACAATACCACCACTGTCTATAACTTTGATACCCAACTAACAACACCTCCAACTAAGGATAAAATGTAAGCTATAGTGGACTTTCTCTTATCTCTTATCTCCACCAAAATCTGCATCCACATTCCCATTAACCTGAAGATTACTCCCACTATAACAGATAGAAGCATCACAAGTGCCTCTCAAATACCTAAGAATCCACTTCACATCCATCCAATGCTCAGGACCTGGATCAAGGCCATGTAATGACTGACTACTCCCACTGCTTGTGCAATGTCTAGTCTAGTGCACAACATGGAAAACATAAGACTACCAACTGTTGATGAGTATGGTACATGAGACATTTGTGTCTTCTCCGCTCATGTGCTAAGGCACTATTCTAAACACAATTTAATATGAATAGGAAATGGACTACTAATTGGTTGTGCATTCTATATATTGAAGCGTTGCAAAACCTTCTTCACACAAGTTTTCTATGACAACTATATTTTCCTATTATTTTTGTCTTTGTGTATCCTCATACCAAGAATTAAATTTTCTCTACCTAAGTCCTGCATCTTGAACTCCCTAGCAAGTTGAGTTTTTAAATGGATGATTTTATTCATGTTGGGACTTGTTACCAACATATCATCTATCTACAAAAGAAAATTAATAAAATTGTCTTCATCATACATATGAAAATAGGCACAATGATCAGCCTTGGATCTGCTAAAACCCAAACTCATCATGGGGTGATCCCACAATAGTGGGTTACACTTTTTGGCCAAACTTGACATTGAAATGAACATTTTGAACTAAATCTTCACTTTCAGACACGTATAGCTGCTAAACCGCAAGGAATTTGGAGATGATTCAAACTAGTGGTTTGTGGCATTTTATCTATAGATTCTAAATATATTTTTAAAAAAATTGGAATCAAATTGCATTTCTTTTTCCATCTCCTTCAATAAATAGTTTTTAACAGTAAACACCATTTTTAAAGAGTGATGTGTACTATAAACCACATAAATATTTTTCTATGAAGGATAAAATTCTTATTTTTTCGAATTTAGATTTGTAACTAAAATATCTAGAGGATGCGTTTGGTTTCATAATTTTTTATTGAATATTTTTTTAATTAGGTTTTGAATTGAAACCAATTACAATTTAGACATAGTTGTACTATTTAAAACATGAAAAAACTCATTCAAATTTCACAAGTTGGTTTATCGGGGTACGTACCGGAGGTCCATACGCGGCTGGGCAGTTGTGTCATCAAACTCATTCAAATCGATGGGTTTGGTATTGGGTCACCACTTTGCTCCAATGCTTAATCAACTCAATCACTCCAATCCAAATGAATTCAAATGAGCTCATTTTTCATCTTTTTATCTTTTAAAGGGGTAATTGGAAGGTAATTAATTGGGATTGTTTTATTTTTCAAAAGGGTATCAACTAATCAAATGGCAGGATCAGTATTATTTATCGGGAGATAAATTTTTTCAACATCATAAAATTTGGAAATCATCAAAAAATCATAAAAAAATTCAAAAAATTCAAAAAAATAATCCTAACAATTCAAAATTTTCCCAATTTATCTCCTGAGGGGACATACTCATATTATCACTCAAATATTAGCGTTTGGGGCATATTGAAAATTTTATCAGCACTATCAACAATTTTTTCTTTGAAGCAATGTGTCACAAACACATCACTTCAAAGAGGGGCAAAATGTATACACTCAAATTTGGTTTGGAGAAATTAATTAAATACATATTATTTAATTAATAAATCTTAATTCATCTACTTATAAATAAATTGCAAAATTTATTTATATAGTTCATTTTCTCTAATTATTCTTACCTTAAATCATTTTCTTCATGTCTTAATTAAATAAACAAATTCAATTAGTTTGTTTTATTTAATTAACCCCCTCTTGTTAAATTCAAATTTTAATATTTGATTCAAGGCACATTTCTACAAACTTCTCATCTTCCACCTCATCATTTTTCTCATGAAATTAAATATTCTTAATATTTAATTGGCATTTATCCTCAACAAATTATAACCAATTTGGGACACTTGGCTTTCACCTTCATTTGATTCTTCTTCACACTTGGTAGTTTGTTCTTCTAAAGGGAACACACTCCTTGATTCTCTAACCTCTTCACTTTCAACCATCCATTCTCCAGATCAAATCTAGATCATTGGTTCCTGCCACCTAAGCTTATGCCTTTGAAAAATCTATAAATGGAGCCTCATTTACAACATTTCAGATATAGAGAGCTAAGCATAATTAAAACCCGCAAAATTATAGAGATCATTATCATCTTAGCATCTTAGCATTAGCATTTTAGTTTTAGCATTGTAGTATATAGTAGATTTATCATGGAATTACCATTAGCTGCACATCTTAATCATAGTAGTTTAATTGCACCATTTTCATTATCAATATCATAGCAACATCTTAATCTTTACATAATCATCTACAACATTTTATCAATCATGTAATGTAGGAAGATTTCTTGCATTTCTAACATCTCTGATTCTTCAGGGTGTCATTTGGAAAGTCATGTGCATAAACAATCTGAGAGAAAAATGACTTAAAGAATCCTTGGAGATAGAGGACAATGAGACAAACTTGAGGAATTGGTTTATTAATTTGATTTAGTTATTTGAAATCCTTGATATAATGTTTCATTGGTTGTGATATAGCTTTGATTTCCTTATTCATGATACATTTTATACATCACGCAAGGAGCATCACTTGTTTGTATGTATCATAATTGAATTTTATTTGTTTTGTTAGAATAAAGACATCAATACTTAGAGGACATGTATTTTTTAGAAATTTTTCTCTATTTTCCTATTTTTTCATATGTGTGAAACAAAGACCTTGATGTTCATTAAAAACCTACATTCACAAAAAATAAAAATAAAAATATAATAAATAATCAAATTAAATATATTTAGAATTATATTTTTTGGGAAGCTTATAATAAGGACTACATACTTACAAAACATAAATTTTAAATGAATTCATTTGATCCCCCAAAAGACAAATCAAAAGTGGTTTTTTTATCAAGATTTTGATAGGTGTAGCGGAGACTCCATTATAGGTATGGTTTAAAACTAGTGGGGTTCTATCCAAAGGGGTTTGATCTAAGGGGGTTTTATCAAACCCTCTTTAATTAAAATCTTTTAAATGTAACCTTTCAAAGCTTAAGTCATTATATTTTTTAGAAATATGTGATTTTAGGAAAAAATCAGGATGTCCTAAAAAGTGTAACCCATTATTGTGGCAACACCTCATGAAGGAATCAAACCGCTTGTACCAACACCTTGGCACTTGTTTTAAACCATACAATGATTTTCTCAACCTACAAACAAGATTCTCCTTGCCTCTTTCCTCGAAACACTTTGTTTGTTGCATATAAATCTCCTCTAAGAGATCAACATGCAAGAAGGTTGCTTTTACATCTAAATGTTCTAACTCCAAATCAAAACTAGCAGCTAGAGTTAAAAACAACTCTAATAGTACTTAACCATACAACAAGTGAAAAAATTCCATCAAAGTCAATACCAGACTTTTACGCATACCCCTTGGCCACCAATCGAGTTGTATACCTCTCCAAATTATCATTTATGTCCCTTTTCAAATTGAAGACCCACTTGTTTCCAATAGATTTTCACCCCTTAGGCAATGGTACAAGTTTCCATGTCTTGTTCTTATGAAGAGCTTCCATCTCCTCTTCCATGGTAACTCTCCACTTGCTTGCACATTCATATTCACAAACTTCCTGATATGAACTAGGTTCACCAACATCAGTTAGTAATGCATAAGAATAATTAAAAGTAGGAGAGTACCTTTCAAGTGCTTTGGATACTCTAGTGGACCTCCTTACATGGTGTAATATATCACCTTGTGGAATATTTGGTTGTTGTTCACCTTGCTGGTTTTCATCTGGTACCTACAAATTATCATCATTAATTTCCACCTCAACTGGAATTAATTTTGTACTTTATTTTCTTTATCTCTTTACATTGAATTTTCATTAAAATAAACATCTCAACTAACTATAACCTTGTGGGTAGTAGTATCACACAACCTATACCCTTTTTTACCTTCTACATAGCCAAGAAAAATATACTTTATGGAATTCATGTCCAACTTATTCCTATTCTCTTTAGGAATATGAGCATAAGCATCAAAACTAAATACATGAAGAAAAGAATAATCAATAGGTTTACCTGTCCATACTTCTTCAGGGATTTTATTATCAAGAGTTGTAGTGAGTGACCTATTGATCAAGGAACATGCATTTTCCCAAATTTTCTACTCTAAACTAGTAGTGCTCAACATACATCTATCTCACTCCATAATTGTATGGTTCATGTGCTCAATAACACCATTTTGTTTGGGTGTCCTAACAACCGTCAATTTCCTTGCAATACCAAACTCACTGCAAAACTTGTTAAATTCTCCTGTTCAACAAAATTCTCCTCTATTATCTGTTCTCAAAATTTGATAGTCTTACCCTTCAGATTCTCTACCAGAGCTTTAAACTTCTTTAAATAAGAAAAAACTTTAGACTTCTTCTTGAGAAGATAAATCCATACCTTACAAGAATAATCATCTATAAATGAAAAAAATATGATTAACCCCCAATAGATGTAATAGGAGCTTCCCAGGTATTTGAATGAACTAATTCTAACACATATCTACTTTTGGTAGTACTTCTAGAAAAACTCAGTCTATTATGTTTTCTAAAAAACCAATGTTCACAAAACTTTAAATCTTTATATTTGTCACTTTGGAGAATATTTCTATCTAGTAGTACCTTGAGACCACATTCACTCATATGGCCTAGTCATTGATGC
Source organism: Sequoiadendron giganteum (assembly GCA_007115665.2). Classification (NCBI taxonomy): domain Eukaryota; kingdom Viridiplantae; phylum Streptophyta; class Pinopsida; order Cupressales; family Cupressaceae; genus Sequoiadendron; species Sequoiadendron giganteum. The sequence goes on from CM021102.1 coordinate 239,158,004, forward strand.
CAAGTTGATACTAAGTCTAATTCTACATCATATGCCATTGCAGCTTCTCCACTGCTAGTTTCCCCAACTAGCTTGTAGAGATTTCCAACCTTTTCTCCCTTTAGCACAACCAATACACTCTTTGTTACCTTGAGACAACTATTTTCACCATTGAATCGGTAACCTTGTTTGTCAAAAAATCCAAGAGACAAAAAAAATTCTTTAATCCCAATACATGTCTTACATGTTGAATAATCACTACCATTCCATCAAACATCTTGATTCTTATGTCACCTTCACCAATAGCTTCACAAGGGCTGTCATTTCCCATGTAAACCATACCTCCATCACATGACTAATAAGAAGAAAACAAGTCTTTGTGTGAAGTCATGTGAAAGGAGGTACCAAAATCAAGAATTCAAACATGAAGTAAAGAACATCTCAAGTTAGTGATTAATACCTCTTCATCTTCCAATTATGTTTTAACTTTTGTCGTGTTTGCCTCAGATTATTGGGAATTAGAATTTTCTTCGCTTTCTTTTGGAAGCCTACAATCATTTTTGACATGTCCATTTTTTCCACAATTCTTGCATTTTACTCTTTTATGCCCCTTGGATTTGGACTTGGTTTGTCCATGCTCAATATTTCCTCTTTCCCGAGTTCTACCTCTTGCAATTAGGGCTTCATTAGAAGGACATCTGTGAGGTGTCTTATGCCTAAAATCTTCAAAAATTACAGCGACTACCACATCTTCAAAGACCAATTTCCCACTTAGAGCTAAGTTACTAAGAGCCATAACCAGTTGATCCCAAGTTTCAAGCAATGAGCACAATAGAATTGTTGCCTTATCCTCTTCAATTTTCACCCCCACTAAAGCCAACTTGCTTGTCGATGTGTTGAAATCATTCAAATGATCTATGATAGATGAATTTCCACACATTCTCAAATTATAGAGTTGTCTTTTTAATAGAATTTTATTTTCCAATGACTTTCTCATACAAATTTTTGAGCTTAGTCCACAAGTCATGTGCAATTTTCTCCTCTACAACATTGAATAGTACTGAATTTGCTAGAGATAATTAGATTGTTTCTTTGTCCATGTTATCCTTTTCATTCTAATCTAAATTACTCATGGTTGTAGGTTTTGATGCTACCCCTTTGAGAGCTAGGGCACATCCATCCTTCACCAATAAATCTTGAATCTTTACCTTCCATAGAGAAAAAATAGAACCATCAAAATTTTGCACCTCAAATCTATTAACCATGCTTCTTTTCATTGTTTACTTCTCAAAAAACTCAAATTCTACACAAACAACCTTGCTTTGATACCAACTATAAGAAAATTTATAGTGAAAAAATAGAGAAAAACAATAAGCATAAATTTAACATGGTATTTACTTGGAAAACTTGGTAAAATTATGCTAGGAAAAAACCACGAGCAAAGATTTTTCGTATTTTATTTCTCAAGATATTCACAATTACAACAATCTTCTAAAAGGTTACAAAAAATGTGACTTCAACAGAGTATAAGAAATTTAAGTTGCAAAGTCCTTATCAAACATAACTTTCCAAAAATAGAAAGTGCAACTCATATTGTACTACATGTCGAACATCTGGCAAAACAAACAAGAATAGAGTCCCAAAAAAAATTCTAGCATTGTCGAAAATGCCTTCGATGTGCAGGGGGCTATGACAGCCCCCCTGAGACCCCTACCACTACAACCTTCGATTGTATTGTAGGCTTTCATTCACTCTGGGTGTGTACCTTGAATGTTAGATATCAATGTTGACTATCCATTACTGTTGGAATAACAATAAAATTGACTTCATATTCCAACATAACTCAATGCTATGGTGGAAGGATACAACCTCAATCATGGCTTAACCCTCATTGGGGGCTTATTTTACTTTAAATAAATTAAGAAGGAACCTATGATCATATATTTTTTAGTGTCATTCAAACTATCCATAAAATCACAATCAAGACATCATGGAATTTTCTATGAACTCGCATCTTTTGGAGCTCAAATTAGTATTTACATCTAGGTAAGATTATAATTTTAATGCATGGCACTTACTTTTGAGATATCTCCCACACCAAACCTCCTTCTCCTATTGTAGCATCAACCACCTCAAATGAAGAGTTGGCCTCTCATACTTCATCTCATAGTTTCCCAACCCCTAAATAATTTTGACAATTAATTTTTTGTTTTTCTCTCTTGTTTTTTAGCCACAATTCATGTTATGTGTATGCTTTACTTCTAGTGGCCATTTTTTTCTACTCATTGAGCTTCTCTCTTCAATATGTTAAAAATATTAATTTATAAATAATATTATGTTTAGGTGTCTTCACCTTTTTTGTTAAAAGACATAACAATTGTACACCATAAGAAATATAATTCAAATTAATATCATGATGTTAGATCATATCAAGTTTTCCTAATTATATCAAATATAAAAAATTGCATACATTATTGATAATAATTAGAAACTAGGTTAAATTGATAATTTCATACTCGTAAATCAAATTATGATGATAAGAATAAAATGAATAAAACTTGTTCATCACATGAATAATAACACAAAAATATAGTTATCCTCAATCTAGATCATCACAGAGTAGTCATGAAGATTAAATCAATCTAGGCATAACATCACTATACACATTGATCTATCATCAAAAACATAAATCTAAAATATAAAGGTGCATGTAAATGAGTATCAATGTCAATAATAGGCTCATAAAGTGAAAGTATAATCATAAGAAATGGGTGGGCCTCTCAATAAAGATATATAATAAAAATAAATTTTATAAAAGTTTAAGTTATTACAATAATTGTGATTGTAATATCTTATAAATGTAGGTGTGACTAGTTTTAAACAAGAGTATTAAAACTCAAAATAGATTTAATGTGAATATTTAAATAGATATGTTACAATTGAGAAGATGTCAAACACTAAATATTGAGATAACAAAATATAATTATTAAACATATTATTATGTTATAACTAATCAGGAATGAAAAACTAATGCAAACATTATAATAAATCCATGAATAATTAGTGAAATTATTTGGATAAAACTTAAGATATATTATGTTATAAAAGTTCTAAATATTATATTTAAAAAATATTAGTTAAGAAAATATTAGAGAATTGATACATTACAATAGCTAAATAATCCCAAATACTTAAGTTCAATGTGATAAAGATGAAAACAATATGTTTATTCAAATTTTAAATGATATGGTTAAGACACACAAGATTAAATTTATTAGACTATTGAGAATATTCTTACATAAAAAATTTAGTCAAAATATTGTAATTCTTATTGAAGCTGACTTAGCTAGGATTGTGTTTGATGGTGCTATCCTAGAATAAAAATTGGGATGAAGCTAAATTTTATTATGATGGTATGTGGGCTTGATTTCAAGGCCTAACACCTCATTATATTTTAATTGTATGGATATTTCTCTTGTGGGAATACCAAAAAACTATGTAGATACCATTAAAGCATGTGCATCTAGCATTAATATGTCATTTGGAGGACTCAAATTTGTATTAATCATGAGAACCCTATGGCTTTGCCATTTCAACACAATCCTTTTGGATAATTGAAATTATTAGCAAGTTACTTGTTATCTAATAAATAGGTAGATCCTACTTTAATCTTGTTGATGAGACTCATTAATAAGTTTGGATACGTAAAAATATTTATCTTCCACATCTTGGCTATAATTTTTTTCTATCTAACTAAGAAAAATGGTCTAATTTAAAATCTCAAAGTTGAAAAATGTGGTTCCATTAGCTATGATGAAAATGTATAAAGTTATAAACTTTGGAATCCACTAACAAAAAATAGTATATTTTTTAATTACCTTTTAGGGAATGAAGTATTTTTCCTAATCTACAATAACCAAAAGAACAAGAGAATACTAAGGTGAATTTTTAAACTAAGGAAGAAGAAAATGTAATTAACCATGAACATGTTGGTAAACAAAAATAAGATGAGTATGAAGAGACATCAAATTTTAATTTAGGATAGGAAGAAGAAGAAGAATACAATATTCAAAATCCACTCTTGAGAAGATCCACGACAGAACAAAGACTAATTGAAAGGTATTGTCCACCTAACTTTTTTTGTAGATTTTTTGTCTTATACTAATGAGGAGTCCAAATATGTGAAGAAATATTTTGCATCAAAGAAAAATAAGTTTTGGAAAAAGACTATGGGTAAAGATATTGAGGCCTTAAATAAATATAAGACTTAGGATCACTGTAAAGAAATGAAGGAATAAATCTCATTGGTTAAAAATGAGTACTCAAGAAGAAATGCTATGGAAAAAAGTTATTCTCAAGTTAAAGGAATAGACTTTAGTGAAATAATTTTTCATGTTGTCAAATTTTATTATATAATATCCTTACTTTCTATTGTTACTACATTGGATTTAGAGGTAGAGAAAATAAGTGCAAAAATATTTTTTCGCATGAGGATCTAAAGGAAGATGTTTATGGCTCAACCTAAGAAATATGTTGTAAAGATATGGGAAAATGTAGTTTATAAATGGAAAAATCTTTGTATGGTCTAAAGAAATCTCTTGGGATGTGGTATTAGAAATTAAACTCTTATGTGTTGAAACCTTGAGTTTGTTTGTAGGAAGAATTATTGTGGTGTTTGCTATAAGTAACTCAATGTTCACTTTATTATCATTTATTTTTATGTAGGTATGGAAATAAATAGGTACCATGCTAGCATGAAATTTTGGTTAGACTAAAGGAAATATGTAAAAACTATTTTATGGAAGTTCTAGATTATGATGACAAGGTTGATGAATGTTATCATTTTAGTTGGAAAAAAATTGCACATGAAATAATGTCCTAATTTAGATGAAATTTTTATATACATATTGTAACGCCCCACCATGGAACCTAGAGAACAACACACACAAAGTAACAAAATAACTGAACAATTTTTTTTTAAAGACATTCGATTACAACATGAGTACAAAAGAAACATCTACACATACGTCCTTAGGCTTTCGTGACTACGTTACATAAACATACACAAGTAATAACATCAAATCATTAAACCAAAGCCATTAAACATAAGGATATATCATATTAGTAATGAATTATCCAATTACATAATCATAAAGTAGTCAAGTTACATATTCAAGTTACATGAAGTGAGATTGTGAAAAAATTTGTTACATCATAATAATATTACAATAAGTTCTCACATACACATCAAGAATGTATACAATATAGATGAAGACCATATCACATTTGACAACCTTGTTCATGAGCACGCTCGACATCCATCTTCACGAACAATGTAAAATCAAGAACCTGTCATAAGAAAAATATCATCCACGTATTGCATCACCTACAAGGGAAACCCAATGGAGGATATGGAACGTTCCTCCCAACCACGTGTTACTTGATGGTCCACCCCCCATGCTAGGAGATAATATCAAGTCCACAAGATAAAAAAACATGAAGACAAAACATAACATCACATGGCTTGACATACACATTATGACATAACGATATCTAAACCACAATATTACAAACAAAGCTACCAGAGGAAACACCATAACAAAAGTTAACTCTATACAAGAGACCACATAACATGCATCAGGAAAAGAGTGTCATCACATAGTTTACTATAGGTTACCCTGGTGAATCTTTATAGACTATCGACCCTCATACCGAGTTACCCTGGAAATCTCTACCAATTCCTGGCTCCTAAACAAACTCATGAGGAATCAAACTACCTTTCAAGAAGACAAAGTAGACGATCATGCCATTCTAGGCCATCTCAACCTACCCTTAATCTATACAAGCACTAAGGTATTAGGTGAGGCAATCAAATTATCTGAAATATTAATTAACACTACCCAACCCCTAGTACATTGAATTAGGTTTTCACTGAATTATAAACTACCGATAGGTTACCCTGGTTACCTCTTAGGGTTTTGGCCCCTATCAAAAGCCACTCTTCCTAAATACAATAACATAACTTATTATCAATTACAAAGGATAGCCATCATGCACATAAAAAAAAATACAAAAATGGTCACATCTCAATCATGACATAGACCATTTAGTTTCAAAATATCACCAAGATAACAAAAAATCATGCAAGGCTAAGTCCCAAACTAAATCATTGCAATTGAACGATAAAGTACAATCATAATAAACAAAAATGAATTCGTAGTGTAACCATTTTCACAAATGACTCCCCACTTAAAAACCATTTCCAAAATCACTCCAATTTTAGATATCAACCACAAAATTCAACACTAAAAAATAAATAATCCATACTAGAAAGTCATCATTTCACACACATAATACTCATCTAATAACTACATTGTAAGATTACAATTTAACTATTCAATAATGATAAAAAAATTCAGAAATTATTAATAAATCAAAGAATACTTTAATTCATTTGAAAAATAAATCTTTTTCCTCTATTTAATTTCTAACTTCCTCTACATAACACAATCATTAAATTCTTAATACAGATATGATATTTTCAAAATTTATAATATATTCATACAGACAAATACATTTATATATGTTTAAAGTAGAATACAACTTTCAAATAATAATGGCTTTTACATACCTATACCCCATACATATATAAATATATATATATTTATATCGAAAACTTTGTACCAAAATTGATCGATACTAATTAATGATGTGCCAATTAACAAGCACAATGTATGGGCATAGATTCGATTACAATGAATGATTACTATTATCATACAATTTACTAAAGTTGGTTTGCATGGGCCGAGATAAGAACTAACTGAAGTTAGAAATAAGATAAAGTCACAGATCATTTATAATAGTCGATTACCAATAGCAAGAATGCACGAGTTTATATACATTCACATGCCGGTAGGTATCCTCTATGCAGAGGCAGTGCATGGGATAAAATATCAAACATCAGACAGAGATATCTAATACGCAGTACTGGGGAATATGCCAAATCCAAATTCGATTTGCATGACAAAAGATAAGAAGGCCCGATCATGCGACTGGAGTAAACTCCAAGGCAATGATAGATGAAGAAGATTCAGGCATCTCCTAGGCAACCCAACGAATTCATGGCAATAGAAAGCGAATGGCATATTGATCTCCATTTTAGGAAATGTGATGGAGAAGGTATATGGAGGTTGCAATATCCCCAAACTTATTTACAAAGTGGATACATTTTAAGAAGTGCCTACTACCAAGATCAAAAACGTTGAACACTACAACATACCTGATTCACACAATGCTACAAGACGATGCCTGGATATGAGCATGTGATAGGGTAAATGGTAGGAGAAATAGATAGATCATGGACTTGGTCTGAGCAAACAACAGTGTCCTTAGATCTACCTTTCATACTTTTTGAAAGACATTAAAAAAAAGAAAGAAAATCAATACGATTCTAGGACGAATACATATAATATAAAAATGATGTTTGAAAATAGATGATAGACATTACATCTCAATACCAATCTGGAGGGAAAATAGATCAGAGAGCACCTATTATTAGATCGCATTGGATTCACTCAGAGCTGCCTTAATCCATCGTGGTAGGAAGGTTTTAATAGCTTTCGTTTCTCTAAAAAAGTTCTTCAATTATTTCAACATTAATCTACAATAATTTTTTTTCTAATGTTTGTGCAGAATATTCAACAAAAAAATTCTACCATAAGAAAGAATAAATACTGTAAACAACTTTCAGAAGCTTTTATTCAAGAAAATGCAAAACAAAAAAGAGAATCTGAAATATATTCTTGAATCCGACGTAGATTGAAGAAAGAATCAAAAATTTTGAAAACTCGATATTTCCAAAAACATACAAATCTTTCAAAGTCACTGCCTCCTAAACTTTTCAACCAAAACACAGAGAAGAAGCTCTTTACCCAAATTGTTGTGAATTGTTTTCCCCAAAACCCAAAATAAAATTGCCGTAATTTTTTTTTTTCCAAAAACCAAAATTTGTGCACAATTTGCATAACCCAACCTTTTTTTATTCCTTTCCAATTAACTCATAATTTCATAACTTAACTAACAGTCGTCATGTAAGCAAAATTGAACAAACAGTTCTAATTAAACAATTACTCAAGATAACACTTCCTCACTTCGAATCAAAATTTCAGATATTTATTCATACACTGTTGAAAGCAAACCTTTCAAAATATCTACTTTTCATTTATTTAAATTTACACATTAGAATTAATAAATATCTATTATTCACAATTAACAATCACATTTAATTAAATATCGCATTAATTAATTTAATTTAATCAAACCTTATAAAACAACAATCAAATTTCAACTATTAAATTATCTAAACATAAATATTTTAATTTAGCATTTCAATAGAATTACACTAAGTCAAATAACTTATCAAATACACCATTTAATTAATTAATGAATTAATTTCCAAGCATGACGAAAACATGAATGACACGACAAAATCAAACGACAAACAACAATGGGTGACAAATGGATAATCGTCTTCTAAAGGAATGATGGCCAAAGAAAGACCTGACATTATCTCCAAAAACATGTTTCCATTAGGTCATGGCACACTCAAACCTAACAAAGTAGGTGAAGTTGATGCCTAGTACCTACAACTGCATAAAACAACACTATCAAACATATCTACGTAAATCGACAATCACACCGTGAAAGAGAGCCGCAACGTGGCAAGGTACTCACGAGTGAGTAATGCTACACTAACTCCTTCACCAAGTTTGACATACAGTAATACATCATAAACAACATCAGATACATCATCATAAACACACTAATTCTCTTAAACAACATAAAACCATAACACACATATTACTTATCATAATGTCACAACACAAACATAATTAGACGATCAAGAATGTCATCAATGTATCATCACAAAATATAAAACTAATATAGAATCTTTGTTGTAACTGAAATAAAGTAGCATAATATCCAAAAATAGCTAAAACAACTATCTATCAAACTGAAACAAATAGTAGCAACTAGAGGGACACTACACATATAATGTTCTCTATGATAGTGTAATAGAGACTCTACTATATGTAATCTACACAAAACTAGACATTGCAAAAATAATGAGAGGTAATTTTAAAATATTTTATTTACTATATATTTAAAATCTTTAGCTTTTTCACTTCATGTTTTACCATAGTTACTTTATTTGCCATATATTTACATAAAGTAATATATTCTTTAATTTATTATACAACTTTTATTTTTACTTTAGAATTAGATCTTTATATGTTTTTAAAAAAAATCATCTTTGAAACAATTTTCTTTCAACTGTTCCTCTACTACCATGTCATTGTAGGTTAGAAACATTTATTATGTGAGAGGTTTCCCTATTGCCATGCTAATGTAGGTTATGCTTCTCAATGTAATAATATTGCAAAAGTAACAATAATTTGACAACTACTATTAGCATCAAAAACATCTATATAATGTCAAGAGGTATTCTTATGAAAAAATATAAATATATATATATTTTTTAAAAAAAATTATTAAAAATTAACAAATATGTAATAATATCTACTACACCTTTAAAAAAAACACAAAAAAATTACCCAAGTAATAAATGATAATATTTTCAAAAATAAAATTAAAAAAATTACAAATAAAATAAAAGAATAAATAAATAAATATATATATATATATAATAATTTTAATAGTTTTTTTTTGTTCTCTCTTATTTTTTTATAGTTTGACTAGGGGAGAGGGACCCATAGTGGGTCGGGATCCTATACTAGGCATAGGAGTTGACCAAACTTGGCCCATTATTTTTTAATAAGAGATCTTTTAAATATTGAATTTTTTTTCAAAAATAGGACACATGGGGACCAATCAATGTTCCCATCACATTTGTTTACTTTTTAGTATTTTTTATATTAATATTAGGTTGCATACACAAATTATTAACAAGGATTTTAAAACACAAATGCAACTAACATTATTTTTAACTTGTACACAAGTGGATGCAATAGAACCCAAAATGTCACATTAAGACCAGCCATCAACCTAATTTAAGTTCCAAATTGCATTATAATAAATAATTTTAAATATTTTTTCATTACAACATATCCCATCCAACATGGAGATCCGTCCCAAAACAAGTGCATACAATAAAAAGTTGGAGTCTCAAGTAAAATGTAATAATGCCCAAGTGCACTCAAACAGTGATAAATGCCCATCTATTGGTCCCTTTTCCTTAATACCTGCAAAAAAGGTCACAGATAACCGTGTAAGGCTCACCAAACTAGCCGTCAAAACAAGAGGACAACAATTTATTAAAATCTAGCACAAACAGCTCAAACAAGCATTCAACCAAATCAATCAACTCTCCATTAATTCCATGCCATCAATAGTTTAAGGCACACAGATTTTCTTTGCCAGTGTTTCCTATACCATTTACTTTATGAAAGATAGATTGACAGTAAACAATTCCACAAAACCTCCACCACTCATTTCATCAAGTATTTTCTATGCAGGCATGGAAATTTCACCGTTTGAGCTTTCAGGAAGTTTATTTGATAGTGCTCATTCTTGTTCTTCTTAAATATTGTTCAGTTCAGAGTTATTCTTGAAAATCATTTAGTTTTTTTATTCATTAAATATTTTGGAGAAAGATATGAAAATTTCAATTTATTGGAAGGTATTTATTTCTATTTGTAATCATAATTATACTTAAATATTGTTCAATTCAGAATTATTCTTAAATATCATTTAATTCAACTATGCACATGAAAATTTCACTATGAACTTTAAGAAAGTTTATTTGATGGCACTGATTTCTATTTCTAGTCATGATTATTTTTAAATATTGTCGAGTTTAGAGTTACTCTTACATAATCGTTTAGCTTGATCATTCATTTAGTCAATATTATTTTATGAAAACGTGGAAATGCCACAATTGAATGTTAAGGAAGTGATAAATTCGCAAAGCATCCTCAATGCATCCCTAGACTATACTTTCCAGCTTGTTGTGAAGGTAGAAGCAAAGCGGAAAAAAGTATCAAAGCCTTGTCGAACTTTTGTCTCCCTGATTTAAGGTTCCAAAGTTTTTTCAGTTACCTTGAGTTGACTTTGGGATGCCATCAAGTACACAATATGCATGGAGCCCTATGATATTTGGCAGATGGTTCTTAGGATAATTTTATTTCGAACTTTCTACCAGTGGTTGATCTTGTAAATTTCATATGTTATGACAAATTCTATTTGACCTTCTAGGGTCACTTGTGCAATGATTTGAGCTTTCAACAAAATGTATCAAAATTATTTGAGCTTGATGGCAAGCAGATGCATCAAGTTTGGTTTATGAGTGATATCAATTCATTTGGTAGCATCTTTAGCATCCATTGAATAATTCATGTATCTATGGTAGGATTTTCATTGGCCAATTCATTGTTGAATTACTACTGTTCAAAACAACCTAATATCTTCTACACATTTTTTTGAAGAAATAGCATGACTAGTATTCTTTCTCCGTAAAAATATACCTTGTTTGCACATGTAAGAATTAAAAAAAGTTGATGATTGATTTTAAATTTTAGCTTGAGAAAATATTTTCCCTTTTCTCAGCATGAACACTGGATTGGGGGTGAGTCGGCGACTATGTTTATAGTAAATTTGGCTTTGTATCCTCCAACAATGTGGTTTTAAAATTTTGGTTTGAAGTTGCTTATAAGTATCAAAGTTGTGCCTAAATTAAAGCAAGATGGTACCTTAGTATTCACCTGCCCTTTATATGCAAATCTTACACAATATGCTCAAATCGTAATCCCCAGAGAAAACAACAAAACAAGGTACCTCGTGGTTCATTCAAACCAAATAAAATATCTTAACAGGCCAAACGGTTTCTAGAGACATGAAATTTGACATTTGATGGGAGGGAAGTGAGAAAGATTTGGCAGACCCCTCTTTGTGGGTTGCCTGTCAAATGTCAAATTTCAAGTGGCAAATTTTCATAGGTTCAATAAAAAATTGGTTATTTGAGTGCATTTGTATACTGTATGTGATGATGTAGATTTGTTCATACATGTTTAATTTGGAGTACAACTCTAATGTTTATTGTTTTTGTAATCACCAAGGAACAAAGGCTCGGTGATGGAAATTTGTATCGATATTTGTATCTCCTAGTGGCTATATTTAATTGTAATATAGCTATATATGTACCCTAATTCAAAATGGCATCCCTGCTCCATATACTATTTCTCACGGTTGCAATGTTCAAATGTAAAAATACATATCCTTAACTTCTAATATCCCATTTCAAGATGATGTCCTTATTCTCACAGTTCATGTGTCATGCTGACTAGGGTTGTAGATCATTGAGGCCACATTTAGAGTTATAGCCTGATAGGATTCTATAGTCGGGAAACATAATTAAACTCATTATTGCATTCATGTTTTTTTTTCTTGAGTAGTTAACAAGTTTGAAAGTTTGGTAGGTTCAATAGTGGGTCTTCCCAAATTAGGGGTTTCAGTGAAGAAATTCAGAAATCGGTGAAATAAAAAATACATATGAAAATTCACATCTTCAAGAAGAATTATAAATCAAATGATATGAAAGAATATATTAACATGAAAGCATTTCAAGTAGAGAACTTTTTATTGATTATAAATTATGTTTCTAATTTTGATTACAATGTCTTGGAAGTGGTAAAACTCTTTTGTAGTTTAAAAGTTTGCAAAATAAAAACTACCATAATGCCTGAGCTAAGCAATCATCATCAGCATAAAAGTCTTCAAATTTCTAAACTATGTTATCTCTTTTTTCAGTTTCCTTCTATACAGGCAAGGTTGAATCTGTATTGGGTTGACTAATTCAAAGTTTTGGAATTGAATTGAAATAAGAACTTGGTGGAGATCCCCCCAATTTTGATGAATATTCTTGCTTAAGTATATGATGAATTATTATTCTAGATAGTGGGCCCCTAATTTTTCCATTTAATATATGCTTGCTTTTGCTATTTAATAATCTGTAAACATATACAGAAACAATCTAATATTATTATTTTTGTTCTCTTGATTCTAGGTAACATTATTCATTGGTTGCATACTAAAATCATACTGCCATCAAATCAAACATAAAACAATAAAAAAATATATAACATCATAAATCAGAATGTGAAACAATCAAAACAAACATATAACATCACACATATTTTGTTCACAGCATCAGTGTGAACTCACCAGCTGAACTTACAAATTCAAATTACAAACTACAATTAAAGAGATGAAGAAATTGGAATGCCACATGTTGTAATGTTTGTGAGTAATATCAGTATAGTTGATTGTTGGTCTGTGTTGTTATCTTTCTTTACATATTTTAAACTGTCAACCTCACTATACACATGCCTGAGTATTCATATTTGTTCTATATGTCATGTACAATCCCAAGTAGTTCTTGATAGTTAGGTTGCACCACCCTGCAAGCCTCTCTACTAATCAACACAGACAAGTGGGATGTCCAGTTCAATGCTTTAGGCTCTTTGTTTCTTTACCTTTGTACTGAAAAGATTCTAAAGATTCTAAATTACAAAACTGATGTCCAAAGGTGTTTGTTGACATGTGCAGATGAAAAATAAAGCTCAAATGTGGACCCATCGTGGCAACAAGAGACTAAAGACAACCATGCCTCTAGAAAAAAGAGGAGTTCATTTACCACTAGATGAAGACAGTCAAGTTGCTAATGGAGATAGTCAAGTTGCTAATGAGAGCATTCCTCAACTAGCTAAGCCAATTATTCAAATAAATGCAGTTGCTAGAAGCAAGAAAGTTTTGGTTCAATGAGAGTGGACGAAAGAGGATATGGATTCAACATTGAAATATGTGGAGGATAATGGAATGTCGACAAGGAATGCAGCCAAAAAGTGGGGAATCCCTATGACAACACTCGACAATTGGTTAGGCGGTTTAACAACATCATCAAGAAAAGGTCCTCCCATAGTATTGACAACAGTTGAAGAGGGTTTGATTGTGGAGTGGTGTAAAGAAATGGCAGCAGTGGGCCATGGGCTAGAGATTATTAACCTCAAAGCAAAAGTCGTGCAAATATGCCAAACACAACCAAACCCTTTTAAGGATGGGTTGCCTAGAAAGTCCTGGTGGACTGGGTTTAAAAGGCGTCATCCTAAATTGACATTGAGGACATCAGAAGGACTGGATAAAGATAGAGCTCTAAACCTTTGGCCTAATGTAGTTGTCGCATTCTATGACACATTGTCCAAATCATATCAAGCCAACCTATACAGACCACATAAAATTTGGAATTGTGACAAAACTAGAATTCAGGTTGGGAGAAATGGAGCCATGCGAGTTTTAGCCAAAAGAGGCAGCAAAAGTGTCTCATACATTATTCCAAAGAGTAGGGAATGGATAACAATTTCATGTTGTGTTAATGCTGTCGGATAGAGTATAACAGGCTTCTATCTTTTCAAAGGTAAAAAGCAGCTAAAAAACTATATTTCTAGCTACGAACCAGGTGCGTGCATGGCTGCCCAGCCCCACGCTTGGATGATGAAAGAGTTGTTTATGAATTGGCTGCATCATTTTGCATGATCAATTTCAGGTGGACTATCGCTGACAAATAGGCACTTGCTCATATTTGATGGCCATGGCAGCCAAATAGCCATGACAACCATCCAAGAAGCCAGGTCTTTGGGGATCGATTTTCTCACACTACTAGCGCACACATCACACAAATTGCAGCCATTGGATGTTAGTGTTTTTTCAACATTCAAGTCATATTTCAAATCAGAAAGAGCAGCATGACTGGACAAATATCCTAACATAGAAATAAAAAGAGCAGAATTAGCAAAATTGGGCAGCAAGTATTTCCAAAAATCACTGACAGTTTCAAACATCACTGTTGGTTTTAAAAGGACGGGTATATGGTCCCTCAATCTAGATGCTCTAATGGAGGACATGCACCCCATCGAAACTTTTCAGTTCAATGTACACGATAATGCTTCTGCAGTGCAAAACATCCTTAGCCTTTCCGGGGTCAATGTGTCAGATGTGGAAGTTGCCAACACATTGTTGTCAGGGCTTTCCAATGCTGATTTAAATCCTACAATAGCATAAATAGTGGGGGAGGAAATAAATTTACATGATTCAATTAAACCTACAATGGGGGGCCAACTAGTTGATGACATGGCTAAAAGTCAACAAGAGACTAACATGGATGGACTTAGCCTTCCCTCTCCCCCAAGCCAACCATCATGGTTGGTGGAGGGAGTCATGAATTTAGTATATGAATTGCATCCATAGGAAGAAGGCAACGCATTCTCTTTCCCCTCTTCACCATCCACGTTGAATGTGGATGAAATGGTACATTACTATGCCAAGTGTGGAGAAGGTGTTACCCAAGATATTGCAGATTTGAGTTAGGATACCAAGGCATTTTGAAATGAGGCTAAACACAACATTCATGTAGATTCCAAGCAATCCTTGGTTTCCCAAGTAGATTCACATATCAACAAATTTCTCAAACTGACAGTTCACATTGTGAAGGAAAAACTTGGGACAACAGAGGATGGATGAATTCGGTTGAACCAACAGTCCCAATTATTAACAACAAATGAATACATGAACTTGTTAATGGAACATGAGCAAAGGAATAAGGAAATTCAGGAGTTAAAATTGCGAAAGAGGGAGTAGATTCAGGAAAGAAAGGCAACACGTGTTGTTGCAAAGGAGCGAAAGGATCAAGCCAAACTAGATAGAGAGATTGCACGACAAGCAAAGGAACAACATAAAAAGGAAAAAGAGCTCAAAAGAGAGCAAGATAGGATTCAAAAGGAGCGGGATAAAAAAAGAGAGCACTTGAAATGTCAAGGTTGGATCTATACAGACAAAGGCGTTTAAGCAACTGCTTAAACCCTTTGCCCAAAAAACATGCCTTGTTTAGGGAGATGGTCAACATTCATATCCCTAACTATCATACAACTGTGACCACCACTCAATTTCCTTTAAGTCTAACCCCACCCATTGTGACTAGTACTCAATTTCCAAGTGTAACCCCATCCATTATGAGCAGTACACAAAATCTAGGCCTAAGGCCATTCCATTTGAACAACACTCTAAGTCCACCAACAAGGGAAGAGAACACGATTGGGAGTAAGTTGTCAAGCATCCAGGAAACAACAACCCTACCACTTCGAGTCCAATAGGTTTTCCAATATGGTTTGAATGAGATTGGTAACAACCAATCATTCTACACAAACAAGTTTCAAATTGCAGCCTAGGGAGGTATTTTTTTGCATTTTGTATTAGGGGGCATACAAAAATGATTTACAAGGATTTGCAAAACATAATTGCAACTGACATGGTTTATGCACATAGAAAGCTTAATACATCATGGTTTTGTAGGAAATAATTGCAACTTCCTTAAAGGTGATAAAAAAATTCAATGTTATGTGGAATATGTACGATCCTCCTAGAAGGTGTAGTAAACTTACAATCGCTTGTGCTTCTTTTTTAGAACAAAAAAAATTAGTTGCTACTACATTAAAATTTAATTGTTTGAGAGGTTTTGACTAGATGCAAGTCTCTAGTTGGCTCATTCCTTGTTTATGGAAATTCTAAATTAGTTGTCCATGTGTTTTTATTATGTCTTTGTTTTCGAGCTAGAAAGGACATTGCCTTAGCAAGATAAGGAATCCTTACCAGTTTCGAAGGAAAAATGAGCAAAGCCAACAGATACACGGTGTCTTATCAGCGCCAAGGTGAACCAGTATGGATGCCATTTGCAACAAGCAAATGCGGAGAGAAGAGTCGATAATGGTGTCAAAGGGTTTGTTGAGTGTGAAGGAGGAGAGAATTGAACGCTCCATAGCTGCAAAAAGCCAAGGCATGATAACCAACAAAAGAAGGATGGAGTAGGAGTTAATGAGTCTGAAATTCCTCTTTAATGTGATTGGACTTCTATTTAAATGACATTTTCCAAAAGAATCTATAAGCTTACAAAAAGCCCGGTTCCCCATCTATAATAGAACTTTACTATAGCATCCATCTTCCTATACCTGAAAGGAATAAACTGAGGAAAAAGGTATAGAAAGAATGAAGAAATGAGATTATAATAGTGTCTATATATGACATAAATACATCTACTGGACTCTAAGCTTGCCAAGCGAATTTAAAAAGTGAAAGGAGAGTCTAAAGCATCTCCATAGAAGAGAATCAAAGGCTTACCAAGAGAATTTAAAAATTGTAGTTGAAGGAAAGTCCTAAATAATGCATAATAACAACATGCATGTAACATAGTCACCAAGAGATCCGTACAGGAAGATAGATGATAACACAAAAAACCATTTTCGGGATAAGGGTATGACCATATGTAGGTTGCAATTCTCTTTAATATATAAGCAAAGTGTGTGAACCTGCTCAAGTGATAATTTTGATATGCTAGATGCAAATTCATTATTCAAACTGTGGATGCACCTTCATATTAATGATTAATTTTATTATGTCAAATGTAAAATTCATTATTTAGCTCCATATCATAGCCATGTGTAAGATTTCACAAGTTACTGGAAAATAATTGATAGACTCAAGCTTTGTACTGGGTTGATTGATTGTGAGATACAATTTGCTCCCATTTTTACCGTTCTCCTTTTTAATCTATAAAACCTTGTGCAGTGGTGTTTGAAGCTTTCTTTATGTGTGATGAAATTGTTATTTTTTAGGCAATTTCGTCATCTGCATTGGAGATTGTCTTGTGATAATAATTTTCTTATTGAATACAAATTATTAATAATTGCAAGCTTTGTATTGTGATTGTTGTCAATTTGGACGTTTATAACTTTCAACTTAGGTACATTGAATTGTGAGGTCTTGTCTTGTGTTTGTAATCCTTTGTTTGTGTGCATGGATAACTGTTCTCTATAAGTTACTCTGAAATCTGTATATGTGTGTTTGTTTCCATGAAGGACAAAATTTCCTTGCTTGAAGCATTTAGTGTTTGTTTCAACTAAAACTCTAGCAAATGCCCAAAATTAATGCATTGCATGTTTATTTTTCAATATTATTTTGAACCCCCAGATCAAAGCTTGTGAATATTATAAGTGTTGTACATAACTCTCTATATTTTGCACAATGGAGCTACCCCCTTCAATGCAGAGGGAAATCACAACATTTCTAGTTATCTTTCCACTCGTTAGCAGTGGATATTGCATTGTCCATTGGGTGAGTCACAACATTTTTCAAATATAAAGAGGTGACATTTTCAAACACTAACACTATTATTAATTTACAGGTATGTAATGCATAACAAAATTATCACTTCAATAGGTATGACCATAATATAAGAAAACTCTTAAAACCCTATTGAATTCTGCAGAGCTGAATAAGCACTAAACACCCTAAGGAACCATGTAGAACTCTGAGAAGATGAACAAATAGATAGCAAGCCTTGAGAAACTATGGACAATCATAGTAAAACCCAAAATGGACAAGCCAAAACCCAGTAAAAATCCAAACCCCCAAAAACCAAATAAATCCTCAGAACGTTTAGCACAAGGACACAACTTGCAACAGTTTGACAAAATGTCTCAAAGAAAATTGATCTCATGGGCTGCAACGTCTACAAGACATGCACAAAATGGATTTATTGAGAGGCGTTAGAAACTTTCAAGCAAATGCAATTGACAGGTGATAAGCCAAATCTCCACACAATGGTATGTCATACAAATTAAACGGAGCATTAAAATAACACATTAACCAAATCCCCAAATATCTCTTGACATTGCACTCATTCATATTTCTCAAATTGCACCCCGAATACACAAAGTTGGCAATTATTCATAATGTAATATATACATACATATGTAGTTATTAGCAGTCTTATACATCAAGATAAGTACGAACAACTCCCATCACGGACCCTAAGAAGACATTTAGGAGCCCTACATATATAAGCAAACTCTTAAAACCCTATTGAATTCTGCAGAGTTGAATAAGCACTAAACACCCTAACGACCCATGTAGAACTCTAAGAAGCTGAACAAATAAATAGCAAGCCTTGAGAAACTATGGACAATCACAGTAAAAGCCAAAATGGACAAGCCAAATCCTAGTAAAAATCCACACCCAAAAAAACCAAATTAATCCTCAAAATGTTTAGCACAAGGACACAACTTGCAACAATTTGACATAATGTCTCAAAGAAAAGTGGTCTCATGGGCTGCAACGTCTACAGGACATGCACAAAATGGATTTATTGAGAGGTGTTAGAAACTTTCAAGCAAATGCAATTGACAAGTGATAAGCCAAATCTCCACACGTTTCCAACAGCCAGCCTGCCTATGCCATAATGGGCGCTTTGAAACAAGGTATGGAGATCCCTGTAAAAAAATAATGGAAGGGATTTGATTTCTTTTTCTTTTTTCTTTTTTTCTTTTTGACAGAAAATAGCGGCCAACACTTGGGTAGACAGGTATGCAAAATGAGAGCATAGACCAATCACACAATATGCTCAACAAAAAGGAATTGTGATCTCAAGGAGTACAATGATTTGCAGGATAAGCACAAAATGAATTTATTAGGGGATTTATAAACCTTCAAGCAAAAGAAGTTAGAAGGTGTGAAGCCAATTTCCACAACATTTATCAACATCTAGCGTGCACCAAAGGTGGGAATGGGCATCCATCGACATGTAAAAGGTAGAGGATTTTGTTAGATTTAATTGCAACTCCTTAGATAAACATGTATGCAAAATGCGGCAGCATGGACAAGCAGATGAAAAACCGAGCACAAAAAGCTTTGCAAACCCCAAAAAACCAAATAAATCCTCTTTCTTTTCAAGCTAGAAAAGTCATTGCCTTAGCAAGATAAGGAATCCTTACCAAGTTCAAAGGAAAAACAAGTGAAGCTAGTGCCAAGGTGAACCAGTATGGGTGCCATCTGCAACGAGCAAACACGAAGGGCAAAGTTGGTAATGGTGTCAAAGGGTTTGTTGAGTGTGAAGGACGGGAGCATTGAACGCTCCATAGTTGTGAAAAGCCAAGGCACGATAATCGGCAAAACAAGGAAGGAGTAGGAGTTAATGAGTCTAAACTTCATCTTAAATGCGACTAGGCTTCTCTTTAATGCGGGATTGTGCGATGAAAAGGTGGTGAGTTGCTCGGATGCCACTTCCCGCCACCGGTGTATGGTGTGTCTAGTCTTCGGTCGGCAGTAAAAGATGGCCATAAATTCGACCCTGCCAAAGAAACGTGTCGTCCAAATGGCAAATCAATGTCCAGCATGTTAAAACGAAATATTTAAGTTGTCCACATCACCGTCTACGTGGAAAAGTCAAAAAAAAAAAAATCGGATGATGTGGCATGCTAGGTGGAGGGGGGAAGTTAGGGTGACCCACTATGGGTCCCTCTCCCCTAGAGGATTTGTCTAAACCAATGGTAGATAATCGATATCAATTCTAAGAATTCCGGTTAAAATTCAAAGAAATGTAGCAATATAAAATGGCATGAGATTATTAATATTAACGAGGACTCCATCTTTCAGAGAAGAAATCTCTTTTAGCCATTAAAAACTCTGCTCCAAGTACCATAATGGATGTTAGTTTAGCATGTTATGATTCATATCCAAGAACGTTCTGTCTTGAGTAAGTATATTTTTAAAACGAAATACTGAAACTAAAATTATTCCATTCCAACATGTCATCTGTAATTTCATTTTAGATAAATGGATTGAGCTCAAATGGTGAAGTCATTGGGTTCCCATAACAGAGAGGATCTTCAAAGTCTTGGAAGACATTAAATATATGTCTAATTACACAAATATTGAACCTTAAATAAGGTAAATTTCCACATCCAATTCTAGGTGTGGCATATCCCAACAGACAAGGCCAGCTGTAAGTCCTGGGCGAATTTTAACTGAGGAGATACACTTGATCATAGCATCTAAGCCAAGGAAATTTCAAACCTATTAAAAATATATAGCAATTTCATTTTCTGAAAATTGAAAATATCTAAAAATTTAGTGACAATAAATTACATAATCTAGGTCCCCCATAAAGAATTTTGTGAAAGGAAACAGTATGTCAGTAAGGTGGGTAAACTCCTCTCAAGGTTGCAGAAGATAAATTTTAATGGGGCTTCCAAAGACAGCCAAGGAAGAGGTGGAGCAGGTGGTCTGCTCTGAGATGACAAAGGGCAATGAATTGGAGCTCTCTCTGTAAATATAACACTGGGCGTCAATAGTTTAGCAGGAGCTAGAGGCTTAGTTTGAACTTTGAAGGTCTGAAAACAACTAAACAGTATGGGATAGAACAATTAGCAATCAAAGGCGAATATCATAATTATTCAAAGGATGTTGTAGGACAGTGTCCCAAACTGGCATCTAGACAGCATCCCTGTCATAATTATTCAAAGGATGTTGTAGGATAGTGTCCCAAACTGGCATCTAGACAGCATCCCTGCCGAAATAGAAAAATATATCCACACTTTTCAATGAGATCTACTACAACCATTGTCATGGGGAAGCATCATAAGCCTTAATTGAATACTAAGTACACAAGCTGTGATGCTGGTATTAGGAGTTGGTAATGCAAGTTCTAAATAACAACAGTAGAGTTCAAACTC
The DNA here is from genome assembly GCA_007115665.2 of Sequoiadendron giganteum. Lineage (NCBI taxonomy): Eukaryota > Viridiplantae > Streptophyta > Pinopsida > Cupressales > Cupressaceae > Sequoiadendron > Sequoiadendron giganteum. The sequence goes on from CM021102.1 coordinate 239,179,615, forward strand.
AGATATTATAAAAGAGGCCAAAGTTGCAAAGCTTATAAAAGGTTAAAAAACATTCTCATGTATGAAAAGAGCGCATCATAATGGAACAAGGTAATTATTATTAAGCCAATGGTTTCAAAAACTATACAAGTGTAAAATACAAGAGATGATTCTAATTTCTGAAATTTTTGGTTAAAAATTCCAAGTAAATGAAACAAGTCCCCAAAAACACAATTGCCCATGCTTAGCTAGTCCTCATTATGGTACAAATTATTTCCTCAGATTAGGACTATTGTTAACCTAAAAGTACATTCAACTGCCTTTGCATGACACCAAGAATATTCTCTAGAGCAGCAACCCTGCTCCGCAAATCAGTCAACTCCTCCCTAACCTCTGCACATTCAAAAGATCGTGATCAATACTCAAGTGCAATAGAGAAAACTAATTAATCCAGTTTAAATAAAAAACAAAAGATAAAAAAACAAGCAAGGTGAGAAGATAGAAAAAAAATTACCTGAACTCTTTCCTTTAGAGGAAGATGAAACCTTGGATCCTGACACTCTAGGGGTAAGCACTCCACTTGGACCTGCACCTTCACTCGGACCCTTCACCCGTATCCGCTTCACAAGTGACTTTTGTGCCACATAATCTGATTGTTTCTCAATAGTTCCCCGCTTCTTGCCAATAGAGGCATTGTTGTGGCCCTGGGATAGTCATATTTAACAGATAAATCCAACTTTTTAAAAGAACTGAATCATTTCCTATACATATTAACCTTAAAGAAAGAGGATTATATTTGATATACATATTAGCCTTAAATCAATTTGTTATCTTTATTTAAAATACAGAGGAGTATCAAGCAGAATCAGATCTGAAAAATTGGTAGGAGAATTAGAATTTTGTCCTCTCCCCTGTCCCCTAAAAAATAGTCATAAACTGTGATTAATAAAAACCAAATCATTATAATTAGGTGATTTGGAGAAGAGATCGGAAATGTGGAGACATGCAGTTAACAAGGAAATAGCAACTAATGATAATGCATCATTTTCATGATGAAACTGCTCATTCAGAATATTACTATGGAAATTCACTGAATACATCCTTACCTTCAAGGACAGGCAGCTTGTCCTAGACCATTTCCCATTATGCCATTCTTGTCTTAACCTTATAGCCGACTTGTAATAGACCTTTTCTCCATACTCTGGGAAATGTACAGAGTAATAACCATTGGGGAGAAGCTCCGAAACAACACCCCTCCACCAACAATGTGTATCATATATTTCAACAGGGTCATTAACCTTCCAATTTTTGAAGTTGATCTTAGGAGGTCGTGGCCTTATTTGACTGAAGTGGAACTCTTCCACCAAGGGTTCCTTTCTCTCATTCTGAAATTTTTCATGTTGCACCTTATGAATACCCCCTCCCTCATAGGACACCACTGTCCCCTCAAACCATGCACCTCTATAACCTTCCTCATTGGAGCTTACTTCAACTTTCACGCCACTGTTGAAGTTCATCCCTGCCCCCAACAATCAGCAAGACCAGGCAAAAACAAACCACCACCACCAATTAAGAAAACAAGATGAAGCTGAGATCTGTGTTGAAGAAAATTGTAAAATCTATTAACCCACTTGGTCAGCTACAATGCAACAGCCACCCATAGGAGCAATTAATTGCTCCAACCTTACAGCAGATAAGGTCAATTTTAGAAAAACCCTAATGTCCTTTACATTCTGTTGCAGACAAGGATCGGGTGAAAGTGAAAGGCAACCGACCCAAGCAGCTCCACACACAAAATCAATTCAACAGCAGCGAGGAATGACAACACTCAAAATTAACATACAAAATTCTCATTACACCTCGTTTCAGGCACGCAGCCTAGCAACAGAGCAGCACAATCAACTCAGAATATATGAAACATAATTCGAATTTCAACTTACAGGGACAGAGTCCAGCTGCAAGCATCAATTTTATCTCAGGAATTTAAATTTCCAGTGACTCTTTCTGGACATCACAATCCCATGCACCAGCAGAAATGGTGGGTTCGCTTCACCTTCACAAGGCACCCTGCTGTCCCGTACTTGTTACTTGTTCTTTCCTGTTCTAATCTGTTACTTGCGTCCCCCTTTCAATATATTTTGTTTGTTTTATAGGGGCCAGTAACCCAGAATAGACAATTAGCTAAGCAAATGAAAAAAAAAAGTTGTCCGAAAAAAAATTGAATGGAAACAGAATGTTCTCATGCAGTTGTCAAATCAATATTTATCTAATTGTCAAATCAATATTTATCTAGCTTTTTATGTGATAAGTGCAGCTTTTATGTGATGAGTGTAATTACAATCAGCATTCTTGAGATTCGAATCCATGAATAGGCGAATGAGGAAATGAAATACCTGGCAGGAAGAACAAAACAGCAAGGAATGAAATGTCTGTCAGCTGTGGCTGGTCTGGAAGAGCAGGCAATAAATCTCCACGTCCTTCCTAAAGAAGACTCTCAGCAAAAATGCTGTCAGACGCAGCTGATATTCAGGGGACCTACAATCTGAAGGGAGAAGCAGCGCATAATACAGAGATTTTATGACTGCCATGCTTCTGTCAGGGTTGCTGCTAAAATACCGCGACCTCACTAAACTGTTTATTGAATCGCCTTTTTATTAGTTGTTTGCAATTCAATATTAGTTGATTTTCTAAAATCTATGAGTAAGCGTTTGGAAAATAATTATTGGGCTAATGTTTTTTGGTTGGTGAGTTTATTTTTATATATTAATTTTAAATATATTTTATAAAAGTTTTTTTGAAGCTAATATTGCTTGTAAGGCACATCTCAAAGCAACTAGTTATTATTTAAGGTTTGCTAAAGGAAATTACATTTTCTAAGAAAAAGAAGTGATTTTATCATCTTTCATAAGTTTTAGTTATATTCATAATTCAATATTATTTCACATTAATATTAGTGCACTTTAAAAATTAAGTATTTTTTGAACTTTCATTTTTAAATTGATTTTTTAAAATAAATACATAAATGTTTAGAATAAATTTATTGGTGCAGAGATTTTTTGATGGGTGAGTTTTTCAAAGAAAAAAATATTTTTAAAGTAAGTTTCTTTCTTTAAGCTTTGAAACCATCTAATGTTGCTTGCGGGTCATATATCAATGTATATGGTTGTCATTTAAGACTTGCTAACGAATGCATATTGTTGTTTTTTACAATTTGTACCTTTCAAGAAATAGTGGTGATTTTGTTAACCCTTGAATTTCAATGGATCAACAAATTATCTTTCATAAGTTTTCTCTATCCAGGCTTGTTGCTACTCTAGCTATAGTGAACTTTCTATGTATATGGTTGTCATTTAAGGCTTCCTAAGGAATACATAAATTGTTGTTTCTTACAATTTGTATCTTCCGATAAATAGTAGTGAACAAGAAATAGTGGCGATTTTATTCATCAAGGTGCATTTCAGTTAGAATGTCGAGTTTCACTATGAAAAACAAAAAAAAATTGAGACCTATGCATGTCACACAAACGTTTGCGTTTCGCAAATGCATCCCTATCAGCCATGGATGCCTCGAGGACACCAGTGTATCCTCGAGACACCAGCACAAATCATGGACGCAGGAACAAAACGAAGATGATAGCACACATTTTGGATGCAGGCATGACACAAAGATGATAGCATACATTTTCAATGCAATCACCCAAAAAATATGCATGTGCACCTCGCTGAATAAAAAATGCTAAAAATAAGCTTAAATTCATGAAAAACGAGGCTTAGCAACCTACCTAGTCCACCCCGTGACCCTCGACGATATCGTCGTGTAGCTGCTCCAATCTAGGTGCCTCATACTCCCTCCTTCTCAACATTTTTCTGAATTTTCTCTCACAAAAGTCAATAATTTTCTTGTACTAAATAGTGAAAATGACCCTTCTAGGGGCCCACCTAGGTATATATAGGCCCCCCGAGGTCCATTTTTCCTAGTGCTTGTAGCTCCCCAGTTATCCCTGAATTTACCCCAGCATGCTGGCGAAAAATCAAGAGGAGTCATATAGTCACCTCTTGATCATATTTTTCTTCTGAATCAATGAATTTTTCTTGATCATTCTTCTCGCCATTGTAGCTTCTTTTGATTTTCAAAGCTAACCCAAAATTTAAAGTTTTACAGGTTATTTTCCATGCCCATTTTGTCGCTATTTGTTGAGCTCGGTTTTAAGGGGCACCTTCGGTACCGGTTAGCTCGAATTTAGTGGCCTTTGAGGCCCCTTTCTTCTTGGCACACAAATCTGTAAAATTCAAGATCTAGGTGAAATTTTTCTTCTCCATTTTAGTGAGGTTGATTTTTTCCAAAATCAATCCCACTTAAGTGGGGGAAAAATGTAATGTCGCAGAAGTGCACCTAAGGGAAATTCCACATTTTTTCACTTTTACCTAGCATTTATAACACCTTAGAGCATTATTGACAAAGTGATTTTGACTCCATGTGGACTTGTGGTAGAGCGACAAAAGCCTGACAACACGTTTCCTAAAAATCTAGGCTTTGGACGCCCGTGCAACGCGCTAGCATCCTAGCGGTTATTGAGTTTGAAACAAGGAATCTAGAATCTTGACTCTCTCAACATGTGTCTTAGTAGTCATATTTCGGATGTAATGACTCTTTGTCACCCTTGCATGCATCAAAAACCCCTTCTTTGCTCTCATTTGGGGTTGGAAGCCATTCATTCAAGCTCTCTTAACACTTGCTCCACTTTGGAGTTCTCATCATCTTTAATAGCAACACTCTCACAAGTGAAGCCATGTCAGATTGAGGTCCTTCCAGTAGAAACAACTCTTAAGAAAGCACTGAATGGTCCATTTGTGTGCTCCGAAGAGGATCTAGGCCCATGGGTAATGCTCTCTCTCTCTCACTCACTTTTCTTTCCTACTTGTTTGTTACAACTTCGTGGTGTGGGCTCTACTCCTGAAGTAGGTTTTTCTTTCACCAAATGCTTTATTTACTTCATTAGCATTCCTTTCCAACTTGGCTATCCGTGGAGGTGAGAATACCAAAATGGGGATCTGATTGAGGCAGACCCCTATACAGCCCCAACCTTTTTCCCTTGTTCTTTTTTGTGTATACTGCAAAGCGGAGCTTAGAGTGAACATTCAAACATCTAGTAAAAGGTGAACTTTCTCCAAGTCCTCTTGTGTTTGTTTTAGCTTCTAACTTCTTGTTTGGTTATTTAACTCAGTACGTCCTAGATCCGAGCTTGGAAGTGAAACCTCGTTCCACCTGCTTGAGCTCTGGATCCCTCTACTGCCTAGGACACCAACACATCTTTAGACGATAATGCACTGCACTAGAATCTTTAAACTGCGCTTGTATCTTTTGGTCAAGAGCTCACACATCTGAGGTAGGAATCTTAAAGTTTCACTCTCTCAGGACCTGAGGTAGTTTCTTCTGAGATATAGGTTGGTTGTATCTCTTTCTTTTTTTTTTGTTAACCTTCTTATACTGAGGTGTATAAAGGGTAGTTCATTCCCTGGTGACCTCTTGATAACAAAGAGACCCATGAGTAATGAATCCCTCTTATATCACACATAGTAACCTAGTTCAGAAGATGAGAAGACTTAAAGTTAGCCACTTTACACCAACCAGCATCCAAAAACACCCTACATGAGTCATGCAAATGAGGATGTGTTTACATGAGAGGAGGATTCCCATCCCAAGTATCAAACCAAAATAAAACTTCAGATCCCCTATTGTAGATCCAAAACAATGCTTGTTTGACAAGCTTAGGTCCCCTTTTGAGGGTACCCCAAATCATAGAACCTTTCCTTGCAAGGTTGAATCTAGGAACATAATCGTTCTCCACCCCTCTCATATATTTTGAAGTGAGAATTTTGGCCCACCTCTTGTGCTATTGAGAACGCCACTGCCAATATAGCTTGGCCTCCAAAGATTTTCCATTCAAATCAGGATATGCAAACCAATCCCACCCTCCTGCTTTAGCATGTAGATTGTGTCCTACTTAACCAAGCTCCACTTCCTTGATAGGAGATTGCTAAAGAAAAGAAACTATCAAGAGAGACACTCAAAATATTTAATGAAACTAGAAGGGGTAGAAAGAAAGAAAAACACCTAAACAAAGGAAGAGCTTTCACCATTGACTTCAAAAGAGTCACCCTACCATCACTAGAGAACCATCTGGATGTCCAACGATGAACCTTTTCAGAAAAAATATCAATAAAATCTTACTAAAACATCTTGGGGAGCAAATGAACAACAAGAGGGATACCAAGATAAACAAAGGGAAGCAAGCTCATCTAAAATCTAAGAATACAATAAATTCTCCTATGAATAAGCTTTGGGGTATTAAAGAAATAGATGGAGGATTTACCCTCATTTATACTTTGTCTCGAGGAAACCAAATAAATATCTGGGGTCTTTCTCAAATTCGCGGCTTCTTTCACTTTGGTCAAACCCATCAAGGAAAAATCATCCACAAAATAAAGATTGGATTGGGGGGTAGATTACTATCCCAACCCCAACCTTGAATATTCCTAAGCTCCACACAATATTTAATAAACCTTCCTAAACCTTCAAAAATTAAGATAAATAAGTAGGGATAGAAGGGGTCACCTTGCCGAAGGCCTCTAGAAGCCCCAAAAATCTCAAAAGTATCACCATTAGTAAGCATGGAGAAGGAAGGAGATGTGACAAAACTCATAACCCAATCAATCACCACCAAACCCAAAAGCCCGCAAAATCTTAGAAAGGAAATCCCATTTAACAAGATCATAAGACTTGGCCATATCAAGCTTGATAAACATAGCCTTTTTCTTGGAGGAGGCCATGGAATGGATAGCTTCCTCTGCAATAACAATCCCATCTAGAATATGTCTACCAATAACAAACCCAACCTACTCCTCAAAAATTAACTTGTCCAACCACGGCTTGAAATGTTTGACTATAAGCTTAGTAATAATTTTATACATAACATTACACATGGGTATGGGTCTAAAGAGATCCAGAGAATTGACTCCTTCCATTTTTGGAATTAGTGCGAGAAAAGTAGCATTCATCACTCTCAGCATTTTCTTGTTCCTATGAGATTCCTAAACATCCTCAAGGAGATGCATCTTGATAACATCCTAGAACTCCTTAAAAAACTCAGCGGGGAATCCATCTAGCCTCAGGACCTTCCTCTTCTTTAAAAGGAACACTATTTCCTCCAACTCATTCATAGAAATAGCTTTGATTAGGGAATCATTCATTTCTCTAGAAACCAAAGAAGGAATACAGTTTAAAATTTGGGCTTCCTCCATAGGGGCATGCGTGGAATCCTTAGTGAACAAAGAGGAAAAAAACCGAACAAATTCATCAAATATTGCACCAAAGGAAGAAAGAAGATTACCTTATGAGGACCTAAGTGAAGAAATTAGATTACCCTACCTTCTGTCCTTCACAAAATTATGAAAGAAAGCAGTAGTTTTATCACCTTCCTGAAGCCAGTTGATATGAGACTTCTACTTCTAGAAGATTTCCTCCTGCAACTCCCATTCCTCAACCTTTGTTAAATTTGTTGCCTCCAACTTGTTGATTTCCATAGTTAGACCATGGTCCTGGATCTATCTAGTAATGGAGTCTAAATGAGCTTGAGCTGACTTCTTAGCCTGAAATACAATACCAAAATGATGACTGTTCCACCTTTTCAACATATACTTGACATATTAGAGCCTCTTAGTGAAGGAGTACATTAGAGTTGGCTTCCCCGACCTCCACCAAATGGGGAAAAGATCATGAAGATATTGGTAATTCCCTTTAAATTATTGGGAATCCAATTCCATAAATAACAACACTAACAACACTCCTTCAGATATGCAAGACCTAAAAACACTCTGCGGAGAAACGCGGAGCAAAGACATTTCTCCCAGACACCTTTGTAAAGCACTATTCACACACTGGTGAACACAACTTATTTTGCACAATGACCCAACAAACAAAATTATGAATACAACACCTTTAGAAACCTTTGATCAACATATATGAAATTCATAGGTAGATCTTCAACCCAAAATAAATGCAAAGCAACACCAAAACACTACTCTGCAACCTAGAACAACATTGCAACACATTGTTTCCTCTTTTTATCATTTTTTTTAAAAGAACTTTAAAACCAAGCATTATAGACACATCCTCATCACCTACATTATTTTCTCAACCATAGACAAAAGCTATAAAAGAAACACTAGTAGAGGTTGACATCAATAGCTTACTAATGAGAGCATAATGCAACTAATCAAAGCATCAACAATGCAACAATATCCTTCAATAATGATATTCTTCCTTCTCATACAGTTGAAACCAATGAAAACACAAGCTTGTTAACATCAATGACAAAACCAATATTCTCACACTTGCAACAGAGTATGTTGCAAAAGTTTGAAGAAATTTAGCTAAGTAAAGTTCATGTCAAGAAGGGTGTCACAAAATCACGAAATTATACCACCTTCTACTACATTTGGTGGTATGAGCTTGTGGATAGAGAATATTACTTGCAACCACTCTCAAGTATGTGTGTTTCAAATTTGAGATCACAAATCCTATCACAAAGTGTTTTATATCTAGCAGAATGAAGACAATTGTATAGAGGAATTCTCTACATTTCTTTGCACTTAATGATATAGTCCTTCAATTTGGAGGATTTCTAAATATAGGAAAGAAACACATATGTTTCAAGTCTCAAGTGGTTATTTGTACCTCAGTATTTTCTGAAGTCATTTGAGTGAATACAAGTCTTGCTACTAGATAAGGAATGTTGAGGGAGATAACATATGGCACTGCCTTTCAACACATCTTATCATTGGCTTTGTTGTTTGAAAGATAAGCTCATAAGGTCTGATGGTATGCTCAGTCCAAGTTTCAAATGATTTCATCTACTAAAGTATGTTTTTCAATTTTCTACACCAATTCTATATAACCTGAGTGTATTTGGGATACCGACATCAATGCTCAAGTGGTTGCACCAATAATAAATCATCTAAATTGGTAAAATGGGTGTATAGGAATGTTTGGCAAGGTTTATAGTGTTCATGACATGATTTGTGTGATGCTATTCTTGTTTCTTTGGAACCACATGTGATTCCCTCTTACCACAGATGTTTCAGAGCCGACTTGTTGTTGTTGATGCACATCTCATGTTACATTTTTTCTCTTGGCTAACAAAGGAGAAATTTTTTGATTCTTGATAAGGATATAAATAGAAGATCAAAGTTATTGAAAAAGTGTACATGTGCATGGTGTATGTTTGAAAAGATAATATGTGAATAATGAAACCACAAAATATTTTTAATAATGAAATGTGGAGAAGATCAATTCAAGCAAGGTAGCTCAACAACGAGTTTATGTGAAATTGAAAAGAGGCATTTGTGAGTATATGTGTGATATAGTATCTTAAAGGTAGTGAACCAAAGGAAATATAGGTTTTTGAGAAAAAATATTGAATATATATGTTAGTGTGAAAAGTGTTGTAATGGTAATTGATTGGTAGTTCTTGTCAAAATATTTTGTACAAAGGTTGTAGCCTCATTCTTGATTGTAAACCTTATAGTGCTTGAGGGAGTTTTAGCTTCCTTTGGGTCGTAGCCCATAAAAAATATTGTAAATCCTATTTTCATTTGAGGCTAGATTTGGACAGTAGATCCAAGCAGCTTTGTAACTGTGGCTTTTCCCTTGTATACTTTTCCACATAAATATGGTGTTATAGTTGCATGCTTATGTGTTATTCTTTTCATGGTTTTCATTTGATTAATTGTTGATGGATGTAAAGAATTTGATTAAGTACTAATTCAACCCCCTCTTAGTACTTTTGTGTGTTCAACAATTGGTATCAAAGCCAAGTTCCTTGATATATTCTAACAGCTAAGGTACATTTTGGTGTAGGACACATGAGAACTAAAGTACTACTTAATGATAAGAATTCTCTGGAAGATGATAAATATAAATACATGATAGTCTTTAATGAAGAATATTTTGAAGTTGACTTTGAAGGAGAACATATTTTAACTCTAGTCAATCTAGATGCAACAAGAAAATAAAATGGAGAATTTAATATCAAACTGAAATAATCAAAAGAAACAATCATCAATTTAAAATTTCAAGTTGAAGAAGGTAAGAGGGTTGTAGATTTTCTAAATTCTAAGCTCAATGAAAAATCAGTTGAATTATCCAAGCTTGAAGAAGAAATTATCTTTGTAAGGAAATAATTAGAGAAAGCAAAGGACCAGATAGATAAATGCCTAAAACTCAAGAAAATAACCAACATCCTTGATGAGATAATCAATAGTCAAATACCTCTAAATAATAAGGGTGGTCTTGGATTTGAAAAAGGTTAGAACTCAAAAATAGATATCCCTAAAGGCATGTTTGAAATGAAAAATTAAAAGGCCTATGTTGAAGACTCCAAAAATACTAAAGATGAGAAGTGGGAGTTGGATGATGGCCTCGTGAAGGTTAGTAATCAAAATAAGGGCTTGAAGAGATCTCCTCCTAAACAAGCTACTACTACCAAGCTCTCTCAATCCTTTCATGGTTACTGTTACTCTTGCAATAATTTTGGTCACGAGGTTGTTAATTGTAGGACTAATGAAAGAATAAATGATTATACAAGCAATAAATCATTTATATCCTTAAGAAATGATGTTGTGATCTCCTATTCCTTTTATGGTTACTTCTATGTATGCAATAATTTTGATCACGAGGTTGTTGATTGTAGAAATATAGTAAGGAGAAATGATTTGGCTCTAAAATAGATTATTGACTGTTACCAATGCAATAATATTGGGCATATATCATGATTCTAAAAAAGTGGTTTTAAAAAAAAACCACTCATTTAGTACATGAAGGTGGAGGATACCTTGAACAAATAGAAGAAGGAAACTATAAATGTTTTGAGAAAGAAACAAGGGAAAGATAATGAGATGAATGATGACACTATTCTTGTACAAAGTTCACAAGGCCTCATGATAGATTGAGGTAGATCATTAGCTCAGGGAGAGTTGTTCATTACATATTTATTTCCCCCTAAATAATAATGGCTTCTACAATGGGAGCTAGGCACACAATTTTTTTGGAATGAAACTGAGAGAAGAGGGTGATAATCAAGAAAGAAAGCTTCTTTCCCCCATAATTTTGGATTAAAATCATGTTATGTGGAGAATTTTGGAATGAATTTGGATCTCTATGAAGATATAGAGCACTTCAAAATTTATTCAACTAACAAGAAAAAGTGCATTAATTATGAAAATGTAGGTAAAACTCAAGTTACTTATGCTTCATTTGCATGTTCTAATCTTATTACAAATCAAATCATTTGCATCCATAACTAAGAAGACAAGAAGGAATTCAAAATATCTTGCAAATTAGAAAGGAGTCATGTTGAAAGTAACACATTAGTTAAAGTACACAAAGGTATTCTTTAAAATTACTCATAAAACCCTAGTTATGAAGTTTAAAATGAATTGTAATGGTGACTCCTCAATTGGCTAATATTATTGAAAAACCAAGGCTAAAATATAAGAAATATCATTTTGAGGCCATGGAGGTTGACAAGGATGGAGTGCTCTCTTTCATTCTAATAAATATGGTATGTACGAAGGATGTAAGGATATATATTCACTCCACTTTGAATGAGATCAACCATGTGAAGTTTGAATAACTTAGAGAAAAACTCCTAGATGATGACCATCACCAACCAAAATATGCAAATATGGGAGCTAAATGGTTGGATGTATGAAAGGATTGCCCTAACTTCTGCGATGAACATGAATGGGTAAGTTATGTTTTGAGTAGAATTCATAATGAATTTATATACCTTGATAAGTCCTATAGGATCACTAAGGAAGCAGTTAGGGCTATTATTGGCTTATGCTCTATCGAACTAGTTTTGGTGATGAAAGCTATAAAAAATGAGAGGGTTACAAAATTGATTGGGGAAAATTTTGATAAAAGTACATAGAATGACCAGTAGGTTCACACACGCTACTCCAATTTCTCTAGAGCCCTCCAAATCTACACAAACTTATTCAACTAGAAGAAGAGTTTCATCTGAAACCCTAGCATAGATGAAAAATTTAGATAAAATACATGCAAGGCCTAAGAGAAATGCCAAAATAAAAAGCATTCAAACAAAATAAATTGAAGAGGAAAGAAAATAATACTAAGAAAAATTCTTCGGTGGTACCTTCACATGAGCCTATCCAATTAGAATTAATCTTCGATGGGAATGTACATCATGGAATGCTAAAGAAAACTATAGATATAACTTCATATGAATGTACCTCTCGTAGATTAGAAGAATATTGATAAGGCAATAGTAATTTAAATGATTAAATACAATGTGCATCTTACTGACATTATTGAAAAGGTTCCTGAGATTCTTGCTCAGGCTTTAAGACAAAAAGGAGAAAAGGCCATAGAAATGGTTAAAGTGCTAAGACAATAATATATTAACAAAGTTGGATCTTTTGTATCTCGGGAAGAGAAAGAAAAAATATCTCAAAAGCAAGCTCAAGATTTAAGGACAAAGCATAGGGTGGATGTCCTTATGATAAATGAAAAGGGGGATAGAGATAAAATACAAAAAGAGACAAAAGAGGTGTCAAATAAAATTATTAAAGAAGTAAAAGAAGTTGAGAATGTGGAGCAACCATATATGTATCCACTCCTCACTACACTATCTCCTCTAAATAACACATATCAACATAATCCACAAGAGGAAAAAGAAGAGAAAGCTACACAAAATGCATATCTTGATCACAATGTTGTGAAAAATAGTCCCCCTCTAAAAAAACTAGAGCAATAGGGTAACATTTCTCAACAAGAGGAGCAAGTAAATAGTGGTATAGGGGAGAATTATGAGAAAGGATAGGAAACATATTCCTCTTCCTATCTTATTGATGTAAACAAGGAGTTCTTGGTGCAACTAATGAAAATTCAACCTATGGTTACTCTGCAATTGTTACAACTACTTATGCTTGATAGACAAGTAAACTTGTCTAGCATATCCCCTCTCCATAAATTACAACTAGGAGATACACTTCAATCATTTGTAAGGAAATATATTATTTAGCAACAAGTAGAGGGTTTTGAATTGTTGTGGGAAGCAATAAAGATAAGTTAGAAGGAAGTGGTTGAGGAAAAAAGAGATTCATATCTGCCTCCCAAACAATAGATAAATCTTTTGTTGGAATATTTCAAGACACATTCATCTTATCTGGAGAAGCAGGTGGATCAATAGGTAACTAAAACAGTGAACACAAAAAGAATTTTTGATGCCTCTAATAATTTTGCTAAGGAACACAATAAAGTGCAAGAGAACATGAAAATCATTTAAAATTTCTTAGAGGATGTCAAAGTTTTGTATTAATTTTGCCTAAAATGGCTAGCAACAACAAAGAGCATAAAGGATCAAATTGATTCTATTGAGTCACAAATAACTCAAGTAGCCAATGTATATGATCTGGTGAAGGATAAGGATGGTGCTACAAGGGCACAAATTCAAATTCCACACTCCCATCTGAAGCAACTTATGGACCAAAGAGATAAAATCAAAGGAGAAATTGGTCAGCTAAGGGGAGTTGTAAGTCTAAAGTTATCATCCTTGACTAATATTATGACAGAAGTAGAAAAATTTGTTCAAAAAGTAAAGGTTCCAACCACTTTGGAAGAAGTATAAGACTTATATATTCACCTTGAGATTCAAGTGCATGTTCTATCTTTTGCAAAGAAGCACTGAGATACAACTCTTTCCTAGTTAAAATTAATTTATAAGAATATTTTGTCTTCTAAGTAAATGGAAGATTTGTTGAAGGAATTTTTTTGATTTTGTAAATGTGCGGAGAGTAATATAGGAATAAATAGTGTTATTCTTGAATTAATCAAGGCACTATGTATATATCATCTATGTATATCATAATGAAATTGAAGAACAATTTTGAAATGATTGAGGTTACTTCTTAGGGGGAGTGAGCTGATATAGAATAATAAGGTCTCTACAAAAAAGGAGAGCCTATGCATTTTTACAGACATAGAAGAAGACGACTAGCCCTTTTCCCTTGATATCAAAGGGGGATAAAATGCACATCAAGTTGGTGTTTCCATCAATGACAAAGGGGTAGATTACATATGTTGTCATTGATTTCAATTGAGTGGTGATGACAAAGGAATATATCAAAGGAGCAGTGATGATGGAAGACAAGGAAATAAGTGTCATCTATACATAGTTATAACCTATCTTCTAAAGTTCATATGTAAGATAACTACATTTCATCAATATTCTTGATAATTTGTGTTGATAATGCATATCATAGAGCAATGAAGTCATGTGTCTTGGAACTGGGTAGAGTATGTTGCAATTTTTTTGATGAATTTTGGCTATGTAAAATTCATGTAAGGAAGGTTGTCACGGGATCAAAAAATTATACACCATTCTATAACATTTTCTGGTATGAGCTTACAGATAGAGAAGATTACTTGCAACCACTCTCATGTATGTGTGTTTCAAATTTCAAATCATGAAGCCTACTGCAAAGTGTTTTATAGCTAGTAGAATGAAGACAATTGTATAGTGCATTTGTAGTTAGGATTTGTTAGAGGAATGCTCTGTATTTCTCTACACTTAATGATATAGTCCCGTAGTTTGGAGGATTGCTAGACACAATCAAGAAACACATATTTTTCAAGTCTTAAGTTATTATTTCTACAATAAAAGTTTCTGGTCATCTGAGTGAAGAAAAGTCTTTCTACTAGCTAAGGAATGTTGAGGGAGATAATAGATGCCGCCGCATTTCAACACATCTTGTCATTTGGATTTATTATTTGAAATAAACACTCATAAGGTTTGTTGGTATGCTCAATTCAAGTTTCAAATGATTTTTTCTATTGCAAGCATGTTTTTCAATGTTCTACAACAAGTTTGTATAACTTGAGTGTATTTGGGATACTAACATCAATGCTCAAGTGGTTGCACAAACATGAAATTATTTGAATTGGTAAAATGGGTGTATAGGAATGTTTGGAAATTCATATAGTGTTCATGACATGATCTGCATGATGTTATTTTTATTTCTCTAAAACTACTTTTGGTCTAGAGCTGATTTGAAAAATATTAAGTTTTTGTTGAGCTAACTTGGTATGTTGAGATGATTGCATGAGGTGTTTTGAAGTGTTTTATAGTTTGAAGGTGTGTTCTATGATGAAATAGGTCATTTCTATCTCTTGGTTTAAAGCACATGTGAGTCCCTCTTACCTAGATGTTTTGGAATCAACTTGTTATGGTCGATGCACATCTCATGTTATATATTTTATCTTCGCTGAAAAAGGAGAATTTTTTTTATGCTTGTGGATCATATAAATAGAAGATAAAGGTTATTAGAAAAGTGTGCATGTGTATGGTGTATTTTTGAAAATATAATGTGTGAATAAGTAAACCAAAAAAATAATTTCTGATAATGAAATGTGGAGAAGATATTTTAGGCATGGTAGCTCAATAGTGAGTGTATGTGAAAGTGTGAAGAGGTAAGTGCAATTATATGTAAGAGAAAGTGTGTTGAAGGCAATGAGATGTGGAGATTGTTGAGCTGAAGTATTGAAGATATATGTCATTGTGAGAAGTGTTGCGGTGGTAAATGGTTAGTAATTTTTGTCAAATATTTTGTATAGAGGTTGTAGCATCATTCTTGATTGTAAATGTTGTAGTGCTTGAGGGAGTTGTAGCTTCCATTGGGTTGTAACCCATAAAAATTAATGTAACTTATGTTTTTATTTATGAGGCTATATTTGGATAGTAGATCCAAGCAACTTTCTCAACATGATTTTTCCCTTGTATGGTTTTCCATGTAAACCTAGTGTTATGGGTACATGCTTGTGTGTTATTCTTCTTGTCATGGTTTTCATTTGATTAATTGTTGATGGATGTAAATAATTTGATTAAGTATTGATTCACCCCCTCTCTTAATACTTCTATGTGTTCAACACTTCCATCTCTCTTTACATATTTATCTCTCTTGATCTTTATCTTTCTCTCTCTCCCTCCCTCTCTATCTTTCTCAAGTTATATGTATCTCTCTATCTCTCCTTTATATCCATATCCCCCCCTCAAGCTCCCTCTCCCTATCACGTCATATTTATATATCTCTCTACTTCTCTCTCCTATCTCTATTTATCTCCCTCCATTTTCCTCCCTCTCTATCTATTTATACATATCACATCATGTTAGATGCATGGGACAACTGAGAGGGGAAAAAATCAATTTTACATTAAAACATCCAATCCCTCAATGTCTTTTCAAACCCTTATCAATCATTAAACACTTATCATGAATTAGCAGAATGTAAACATGTGAAATAGTAATTCAAACACATCTAAACACATAACAACACTAGATTTAAATGAAAAACCAAACAAGGGAAAAACCACGGTGGGGATTAGATCACATATATATGAATTGCAACAGTGAATACAATTAGGCTCACTACCCAAAAAATAAAGAAAATATCACAACCAAAAGGACTCATTGTCTAGAAGAAAGAAGAATAGAATTAAAAAGAGATTCACTATCTCAAGGAAATAGGAGAAATCAACCACTGCAACTTTATGCCAATTTGCAACCTTCGACTCACGAACTCCAACAACTTCAAGCATACTGAAATGTAGACACCTTCTTCTCACTCAATCCAAAATTCATAGGCATTAGATATCAAACTTAGATCACCACACTTGATCACATTCACATCTTTTGTACACCACAAACTCTTTCACTACATCTCCAACAACTCACTTTGCATTTAT
The DNA here is from genome assembly GCA_007115665.2 of Sequoiadendron giganteum. NCBI lineage: Eukaryota > Viridiplantae > Streptophyta > Pinopsida > Cupressales > Cupressaceae > Sequoiadendron > Sequoiadendron giganteum. Next base: position 239,196,418 of record CM021102.1, read on the forward strand.
ACCAATGTAGGCTCCAATTATCTCCCCCAATACAAGTCAGGCTTCCAAAAATCTTTGCAACTATACTAAAAGTTGACAATAATGGCAACACTAGTAGCATTGTGTTGAAAACAATGACAACACTAGAAACTATAATCTTACAACACATCTCTCATATACACACACACACTCCTTATTTCTCCCTCCCTATGTCTAGCTCTAGCTCTATCTCTATCTCTCTATATTTAAATTCTTACATATCTCTCTTTATCTCTACCTCATTACCTATCCATCTCTCTCTACCCCTATCTAATATCACTTCCTATCTTTATCTTTTTCTTTCTATATCTCTCTCTCTCATTCTCTCCCTCTCTCCCCCTCTCTATATATCTATCTCCTTACCTCTCTCTCTCTCTTCCCCCTATATATATCCCTCTTTCTATCCCCATATCTCCCTCTCTCTCCCTCTCTCCATATTGCAAACATAATGTAATGGAGTTAATTTTCACCCCTTGAAAATTCCCCATTTACACCCCATACGTTAGAAGAATTAAACCTGAAGATGTTATTCCACCTCATCCATTCGCCTTCCATCCACCTGGCCACTATTAGTAGTATTGGTGGGGGAATATTTGTCGAGGACACTAGTGCGGCACATTATTGTCCTGATAGGATTCCCCCCTCTGGAATCTGTAGAGGTATTACACTTCTCCATTGGCGATGAAGAGTAATGCCCCTACACCCTTGACCAACCTCGAACAACTCTTTTTGGATTCTATTCATCCTTAAAAGATCGTCTTCTTAATTTAATGCAATATTCTTCTCACTTCTTGAACTCTACTTGATCATAATTAATTTCATGAGCACTCCACAGTTCATTACACAACACTTTCTCCATTATTAAAGCTCCAAGTTGAAAGTTTGTTGGTTTCACTCGTTGTTGCAGCAACGTTAGCATCTATAAGCTTGCGAGCTTGCATGTCCCTTCACATGCTTGAGGGAATCTTATTGGGGAGGTGATATCCATTTTAATTATCATTGCTTTTTGATTTAGTAGCATATTATTTTTAGCATTGCTTGGTCTTTCTTCCATTTCAATACATTCTTTATCGCATTTTCTATATCATGGCTATTTTGGTTGTCCATGGAGGTGGGAACACCAAAACGAGGGTTTCACTATGACATGCCTCGAAAGAGCCCAAAATTTTTTCCCCATTCTGTTGTGTGTAGGTTTTTCTGTTCATGTGGAGCTTGTGGGAGGCTAGACCTACCATAAGTTTTATTTTCACCACTTTTTCTCTTGTCAAATTACATCTCTTAAGTTAAAGTATTATTCTTGTCATTTTAGTAGTTTACCTATTTTAAGCTTTATGTTATTGCATTGATTAGTATTTATCGGTCTGTTAGCGTATCCCATATTAGTCTTAACTATACTTTGTACTCTCTATCTGTACGGATGCCAACACCCGACCAGGATGCTAGTGTGTCACATTTTTGTCCATATTCTATACTAGAGTCCTCTAGCTGAGAGCTATCTAGGTTATAGTCTAGACTCGAGAATTCTTGCACCTGATTCTCTAAATGCTCAAGTTGACAAAAGGATAGTGGCAGATCAATTCCCCTTCCTTTTCAACCTCTTAAACACCAAACCTATTCTAGACAATCCTTAGCATGTGGTAGATCAAGGTAGCTGATTTTTCTATACCCTCCCATGAATTGGGGTCCTGAGAAGTCAGTCCCCCTCTACACTTTGGTGAACCAAATGTAAAACTTGTAGTATCTATTTATTTGTGTTGAAAATATTTCTTTTATATCTGTGTAGGTTTTAGGCTTGCATATTGTGACACTTTATGAGATTCAGAACCCAGTCCATTACCTCTAGGCATGTAGTTAGAAGGAGCATGTGACACATAAAGATGGTTTTTACAAGGGTCACTTTGGCTCTTTCCTCCCAGGAGATGGTATCAATGATAAAGACAAGTTTCTTCAATGAAACCACTCATTCCACTAATCCCCCTTGTCTCCCCTTTAGCTACACCTCTGGACAACAAATAAGTCATCCCTATTCATTCAAAGCACCTCATGGCTCTAGATAGGAGGCTTTTGGATCTTACGAATCACTTGAGGAGAGAGCAAAGAATGGATAGGCCCACTAGGGTTGTCAATGAGATCAAATATATGTTGGACAAGGATCAAATAAGCATAGATTTTCTCCATGGCTTCACTGATTTAGTGGAAACATATGTCCCCTCCTACAACCCTAGATTGAGAATCACCCAAGGTCATAAGAATGACACATATGAAAGACATATTAGTGTCCTGATTCCCATGACATCGGTATATATGGTTGAAAAGGGCCTACCATCTTTGTTCCTAATCTGCCTCCTACTATCAAAGCAAGAAAAATACCCCTAGGATTCAATGTTATTCCTCTTGGGGGTAGCTCTATCCTTCGAAGTGGGGTTTACAATGGAATGGGGGCTAGTGGTCGTGATATTTTTTATGGCTCCAATAGCGACTCTGGTGGTAGCCCTAGCAGAGGCTATAGTGGTAGCTTTGATTGTGGCTATGAAAATGGCCCTGGAGGTGGCTCTGGTGGTGGACCTAATGGTGGTCACAGTGGTGGCTCTACTAGTGGTCATAATGGTGGCCCTAGCGTTGACTCTGACGATGGCTCTGGTGGTGGCTCCACTAGACCTTTTTCTTCATCTAACCCAATTTTGAATGCTTTACTACAAAATATAGGTCAAATGTAGAACCAACCAGTGAGTCTATCCCAAGCCTCTGCCTAACCTATCTTTCAATCTTTCTTCTGACATAGTCCCTTTTTGGTGATGATTTAAATACTCCCATCCCTCAAGTGTTAGAAAATCCTAAGTTTGAGAAGTATGGTGGTAAAGGAGAATCTCAGGCACGTGTGCCAACTTTTAAGGGGATGTGTACATACTTCTTTTACCATGATGCTCTAATGAACAAACTCTTTCCTCTATCTCTCAAGGATACAACACTAGAGTGGTATTGTTCCTTCCTTGACAACTTTATATTTTCATTCAACCAAATTGTAAATCAATTTCTTTGACAATTCCAAGATAACATCAGGCCGAAGATAAAATTCTCAAAGCTCATCTAATGCAAGCAAGGATAGCATGAGAAGATCACTGATTTTATTGCTCAATACCAAGCACTCTTTTCTCAAATCTCATACCCGCTATCTAACTCAAAAGTGCAAAAAGTGTTCATTGGCAACCTGTAGTGACCTTGGCAGGAGATGTTTGCCTTAATGAAATATCCTTCTTTTGCATATTTGCGTGTTGCATTGTGGGAGTATCAACAGATCATTTTTCAGTTCAAGGGATCTTCCTTGCATTCCCATCTTGAAGGAAGATCTATAGTATCAATTTCAGGAAAAGGAAAATCTATTGCAAATGTAGTCATTGCACCTAATGACAGAGGCCTCAAGCGCAATAGATAGATTACTAAATTATTTAAATCTTATTCTTCTACTATGCAAAATCTATTGAAAGATAAAATTATAACATTAGAAGATCCTTGACCTCTTAGAGAGCCTTATCCTGATTGGTATGATTGGAACATGTTCTGCCAATACAATCGTGTCCATGGGCATGATACTAAATGTTGTATGTGTATTTGTCATGAGATATAGGATTGCATCAATGATGGTACCATCTACCTTGATGGTAAAAAGTAGAATAAAGAACAAGTTGGTGGCTAAGGCGAATAGTGAATTGCATATCTAAACGAATCCATTTTCGTCACACTCTACGAATTTGATTGTTGAGCCTTCCATTCTTGGTCCTACCGACGAGGTCCCTTTTGAGTATGTAAAAATGATTTCATTTACTCACAGTCCTCCCCCTCAACCTATTTAAATCACAAGATTTACCAATGAATAACAAAGCCTCTCTATATATTCCTACTCACGTCAAAGGAAACATTGTGACAGGAGTCCTTGTGGACTCTACGAGCCATGTGAATGTTATTACGAAAGAGACTCTTTTACTAAATTATTTACAAAGGAGGAATATGAGAAGATGAAAACCATTATGCGTACCCATGATGGCCTCTCTCTTACCCCTTATGGCTCTATAACTCTTTTCATCCTAGTAGGACCTAGGGCTATAGATAGCACCTTTGATGTCATTCCAAAATTTGACCTGTTTAGGGTGAATCTAGACATTCTATGGCTAGCTTTCATGAACGAAGTCACTTTCGTTATTCATAAATGTTTAAAATTATCCCACAAAGGTGCAATGCATGTCGTGCATGAAACTAAATACCAACCATTAGTATCACATGGGGGTATCCGCTTGATCATTTTTGGCCCTCCCCAGTCGGTCTACTTCCTCCAAGAATGGACCTACTTTATTGAAATTATGTAAATTATAATACTGGGAGAAAGGTACAGCTAAAAATGACTTACCTTGTAGCATAGCGATAGGTTGCCTCCTCCTCCCAAAAGGGGAAGGGGAAGCTTTCCCATGCTCAGGGCCCTTCTTCTTCCTCCTCCTGTGTAGCTCGACCTACCTCGGCCTCTTTCCCTACTATGACACCATCGGCTTCCACACCCATGCATCTCTTGGGGAGTCCAATGGTGCCCACTTGGTGAAAGTCCAAGCATCAGGTATTTTCCCTTATCGTCTTACCCATGGTGTCTTGACCCATTGTGTATGGTAACGGGAAGGGTCCCCATGGAGTTACTACTGCATCTCAGCCTCCATGGCTTCCTACTGTTCCCCCCTAAGGTAGTGAATGGGAAGAGGCCAAACGCCGAGGCACTTGAGTCTACTTCCTCGCTAGTTGTTGTTTCAATTCCTACACCTCTTTCTCCTACTCCTGTCTAGGATTCACTCCCTTCGTCGAAAATGGATATGATGGACACTTCAATGATAGAACATGATTCTTCCATCCCTTATTAGGTTGCAACCTCTAGCTCTTAGAGCCATATAAATTGCCTTCTACGTGAGCGCAAGTGTCAAAGGAAGGCTTTATCCAATGAGTAGGCTACCTCTCAGAGGGAGGAAGGGGAGCCAGTAGCTCATAGTTTAGTGTCCTTTGTTGTGTCCTCTTCTTCTATCTCTCTTTCTTTAGTTCCCTCTACCTCAATCTTGCTTTTGGCTCCTTTGGTTGAGCCTTCTCTTCTAATGTCCCTTCTGGACATCCCATCCTTTCCAAAACTCATGAATATGTTGAATACCTTGCTGGTGTCCACTATGGTTTTCTCCTCTTCCTCCTCACCTTCTACTTCATCTATGAGGATATCAAATCCTCCAATGAATCACAAGATGGAGGATGACCCCACTTCTAATGGGGTAGGAATAATGGATCCCCTTCTTTGAAAGTTAGTCCCAATCTAGCCTATGTCGTCTTAGTGACAGAGGTGGCTCTGAAATCTCTTGAGTTTGTCACTGCCCCTGAGTCTTTTGGTGAGCTTTGTAGTGGATCTCGAGCACCTCCTCCATTGCCCACTCAATTGACACATGGCACTCTAGTTAAGTGTACGTTCAACTCTGTAGATGATTTCCCAACTCTGTCAATGATTTTTGCAAGATCTCTAACATTTACCTTAGGAACTAAGTGAAGAAGAACTTGTGGGGGCCTCTTCCTTGGCTCTTATCGTAGGAGAGTCAGAGGGTACACCCCTTGCTATCCTGCCTTTTCAAGATCATCTTCCCTCCTCTTAAAATGATCTATATTGGGAGAAATATTACCTCTTGGTTGATGAGGACTACTAGGCACCTCTTCTTTAACAACAGATTATATTTGTGTGTGTGTTGTGTTCCCCCATTCTTGTTTTATCTATTCCTAGAGGACCCTTGTCACCCTCATAAGTGCTTGAATACAAGAGTTTTTTTTGGGCTATAAAACTTATTTTGTGCCACATCATTCTTCTCTTTGTTGTACCTTGATTTTTGACAATTGGGGACAATGCCAAGTGTCAGGGGAATTCAGTCCTCCCTTCCATGTTAACCCATTTTATTTTATTTTCATTTTGTTTTCATGTAACTTTCTTCACATTGTCTAATATAGTAAAGGATTGATGGCAATTCATATTTATATATTATTATATTCTATCAAATCCCCCTATCTCATGTTCATTATGTCACTGAACTTTTCCTTTATTTTTATCTTTCTCTCTTCTTTGCTTGCTTTGTGATATTCTAGTGCTTATGTGTTGTCCCTCACATGTATGGAAATATTACCATGGTTACATATCGTCATGTTCCACAGGAAAGGACATCACTTTCATTCTTTCTTTTCTCTCCTTAGGATGTCACATGCCTCTGAGTTCAACATGCACCATCCTAAGTGGGGGTTATCATACTGCTTCAATTTTTAGAAAGTGTATTTGGTGGCCAACAAATCCCTTGCAGAAAATCCTTTTTTTTCAAAAATAAAATTCTTCAACATGGATCCATAGAGGAATTTTTCTTTCATCACAGATTCGTAAGATAAAATATGGACTCACCCTTGCGACGCACTATTCCTTCTTTTGAATTCCTTGATGAAATAAATTTTTCAGAAGGATTCTATGATGCTATAATTATTGGTGAAAATTTCTCTTTTCAAAATCTTATCACTTTCAAATAGAGCATCCCTTGGGAAGACCCCTTTTCTTTTGAAGGGTTCTCGAGGGATCCCTTTGAAATATTCTCCTTCAATTTTTGATTGTTTGTCTCTATGTTTGCCTGCCTACTTGGATTTTTAATATCTAACTTGTTTTATCTGTAGATTAACATGTTGTTTTGTGAGTGCACCTGTGAAGCCTATTTTTAATTGACCTTGCAGAATTGTGTACCTATAAGGACCCATTAGACTCTGTGGAGCCTCTCATATCTAGCTTCCTTCAAGACCGATCACTTGGGGGTGCCTCATTTGCAAGTCTGAGGACTTGTAAAGCACTTTCATCCTGCGTGATATCTCTTTGTTCATGCTTCGTAGGTTTGTGAACCTGTGACGCATTTTTCAACTCTCCTCAAGCCCGAGGACTTGTGCAGCCATCTCCTCTTCCTATGCTTAGGGGTGTTTCATATTACAGACTGCTTCCTCGATGGTTTAGGTATACATTTCTAAACTCTTTTGATCTACTTTACCTCACATTTGGTAGCACATATGCTTGCTAGAGTGGCGGGAAAATGTAATGGAGTGAATTTGAACCCCTTGTAAATTATCCATTTGCACCCTTTACCTTAGAAGAATTAAACTCAAATATTTTATTCCACCTCATCCATTCACCTTCCATCCACCTGGTCGTTGTTTGTAGTGTTAGTGAGAGAACTTTTGTTGGGGATGCTAGTGTGGCACATGAATGTCTACACAACATGTTGTCATCCTTATAGGATTCCCACCTTTGGAATTTGTAGAGGAATTACACTTCTCCATTGGAAATGAAGAGTAACACCCTTGCACCCTTGATTGACCTTGAACGAATATTTTGGGCTTCTATTCATCCTTAAAAGATGTTCTTCTCAGTTCTTATACTTCACTTGATCATACTTCACTTCTTGAGCACTCCACACTTCATTACACAACACTTTCTCCATTGTTGAACCTCCAATTTGATACTCTTCTAGTTTCACTCTCGTTGTTGTGGCAATGTTAGCATATACAAGCTTGCGAGCTCACATCTCCCTTCATGTGTTTGAGGGAATCTTGTTGGGAAGGTGATATCAATTTTCCTTAACATCATTGTTTGATTTAGTATCATATTTTTGTTAGCATTTCTTGGTATTTCTTCCATTTTAATACCTTCTTTATCGCATTTTCTATATCATGGCTATTTTGGTTGTTTGTGGAGTTAGGAACACCAATATGAGGATTTTACTATGATAAGCCCCAAAACAACCCTAACATATTTCAACATTCTCTTGTGTATAGATGTCCATGTTCATGTGAAGCTTGTGGGAGGATGGACCTACTGTAAGTTTGATTTTTTCCACCTTTTCTCTTATCAAATTACATCTCTTAAGTTAAAGTATTATTGTCATTTTAGTATTTTAGCTCTTTTAAGCTAAATTTGTTATTGCATTGATTAGCATTTACTAGGCTATTAGTGTATCCCAAGTTAGTATTATTTGTACTTTGTAATCTTTGTTTGTATAGACACCAATGCCTAAGCAGGATGCCAGTGTGTTGCATTGTTGTCCATCTTCTGCACTCTACCTAGGTTATAGTCAAGACTCAAGAATTCGCTCACCTGATTATCTAAACCTCTCGAGTTGATAGAAGGATAGTAGTAGATCAATTTACCTTTCTTTTCACCCTCTTAAAACACCAAACCTATCCTAGAAAATCCTTAGTGTGAGGTAGATCAAGGCAGTTGATTATTCTAGACCCTCCCATGACCTAGATTCTTGAGCAATCGGTCCCCCTCCTCTACATTTTGGTGAACCTAATGTGAACCTTGTAGCATCTATTTCTTTGTGTTGATAATCTCTCTCTCGTATCTGTGTAGGTTGTAGGCTTGTGTATTTTGACACTTTATGAGCTTCAAAGCCTAGCCCACTACCTTTGGGCATGTAGTTAGAAGGAGTGTGTAACACATAGAGATGGAATTTATGAGGGTCGCTTCGACTCTTGCCTCCTAGGAGATGGTATCGATGGAAGAGATGAGTTTCTTCAATGAAACCACTTATGCCCCTACTCCTCATGTCTCCCCTTCAAATGTGCCTCTAGATGAGAATGAAGTCATCCCTATTACTACAAAAAACCTCATGGATCTAGATAGGAGGATTTTGGATCTTATTAGTCACTTGGGGAGAGATAAAAGCATGGATAGGCCTGCTAGGGTTATCAATGAGATCATATATATGCTAGACAAGGATCAGAAAGGCATAGATTTTTCATTTTGGCCTCACTAATTTAGTAGAAGAATACGTCCCCTCTTACAACCCTAGATCGATTATCACCTGAGGTTATGGGCATGACACTTATGAAAGATAAATTAGTGTCTCAATTCCCATGACATCATTATATATGGCTAAAATTAGCCCTTCCATCTATGTTCACAATCCACCTCCTACTATCAAAGAAATAAAAATACCCCTAGGATTCAATGTTATTTCTCCTAGGGGTAGCTTTGTCCATGCTACTGGGGTTTATAGTAGAATGGTGGTTGGTTGTCCTAGTATGTTTGGTGGCTCCAACGGTGACTTTGGTGGTTGTCACTATGATGGCTCTAGCGGAGGCTATGGTGGTAGATTTGGTTGTGGCTCTGGTGGTGACTATGATGGTGGCTTCGGTGGTGGTCACAATGGTGTCTCTGGTAGTTGTCATGGTGGTGGCCCTAGCAGTGGCTCTGGTGGTGGCTCCACTAGACCTCTTTCTTCATTTGACCTGATTTTGAATAATTTGCTACAAAATATGGGTCAAATGCAAAACCAATTGGTGATTCTATCACAAGCCTTTTCCCAGCTTATCTTTCAACCTTTCTTCTGACATATTCCCTTGTCAGTGATGATTTTGAACACTCCCATCCATCAAGGGATGGAAATTCCTAAGTTTGAGAAGTATGGTGGTAAAGGAGACCCTCAAACACATGTGCCAGCTTTTAACACAATGTGTACAGACTTCTTTCACCATGATGCTCTAATGGCCAAAATCTTTCCTCGATCTCTTAATAATACAACACTAGAGTGGCATTGTTCCTTTCCTAACAACTCCATATTTTCATTTGACCAACTTATAAATCAATTTCTTTGACAGTTCTAGGCTAACATCGGGCCAAAGATGACCTTCTCATACCTCATCCAATGTAAGTGGGAAGAGCATGAGAAGATCACTAATTTCATTGCTCGATACCAAGCATTCTTTTCTCAAATATCATACTTCCTACCTGACTTAGATGTGAAAAAGGTGTTCATTGGCAACCTACAATGACCTTGACAAGAGAATTTTGCCTTAATGAAATATCCTTCTTTTGTACATATGTGTGTTGCATTCTGGGAGTATCAGTAGATTATTTTTTAGCTCAGGGGATTTTCCTCGTGCTCCTATCCCAAAGGAAGATCTATAGTATCAATTTCAGGAAAAGGAAAATTTGTTGCAAATATAGTCACTACATCTAATGACAAAGGCCTCAAGTGCAACAAATAGTTCACTAAATTATCTGAATCTTATTCTTCTATATGCAAAATTCATTGAAGGATAAGAATATAACATTAGAAGATCCTCGACCTCTTAGAAAGCCTTATCCCAACTGGTATAATGGGAATGTGTTATGCCAATACCATCATGTCCATGGGCATGATACTGAATGTTGTATGCACCTATGCCATGAGATATAGGATCACATTGATAATGGTACCATCCACCTCGATGGTACAAAGTAGAATGTGAATGTGAACAAGTCAGTGGATAAGGAAAATAGTGAATTGAAGATCTACATAGATACATTTTCATCACACTCTATGAATTTGATTGTTTAGCCTTCCATTCTTGGTCCTACTGATGAGGTCCCTTCTAAGTACATAAAAATGACTTCATTTACTCAAAATCCTCCCCCTCAACCTGCGACTGGTTCTCCAAATGTAATTTTTACGTCGTAATATTTACCCATGAATAAAAAATCCTCTTTATATATTCTTTTGGGATTGGAGTTCTTGTGGACTCTGTGAGCCACATGAATGCTATTATAGAAGAGACTCTTTTTATAAATTCTTTACAGAGGGAGGAATATGAGAAGATAAAAACCACTATATGTACCCATCATGGCCTCTCTCTTACCCCTTATGGCTCTATAGCTCTTTTCGTCCTAGTAAGAACTAGGGCTATGGATATCACTTTCGTTATTCATAATGTTTGAAATTATCTCACGAAGGTGTAATGCATGACATTATATATCAACCATTGGTATCACATGGGGGGTATTCACTTAATAATTTTTATCCCTCCTTAGTCGGTCTTCTTCCTCCAAGATTGGACCTAATTTATTGAAATTACGTTAAGCATAATTCTGAGGGCAAGGTACAACCGAAAATGACTTACCTTGTAGTGTAGTGGTAGGTTGCCTCCTCTTCCCAAAAGGGGAAGGAGAAGCCTGCCCATGATCAAGGCCCTTCTTCTTCCTCCTCTACATTTCTACCTACCTCAACCTCTTGCCCTACTATGGCACCATTGACTTTCATAGCCATGCATCTCTTGGGGAGTCCAATGGTGCCCACTTGGTGAAAGGCCAAGCGTTAGGTGTTTGTCCTTAATATAGAGATACTACCTTTTCCAAAAACAAACACTCACAATTTCAAAAATATATATTTAAAACATATTGTAAATCAACAAAAAAATACATAAAATTTCATATCATAAAAATTTGCAACAAACTTGGCCTCTCAAACTCTACAAAAAAAACTCCACTTTCCTCTCACACTCTCACAAATTTCCTTCACAATCCCCTCTCATAGGCTAAGATCGCTCAATCTCCCTAGGATAAATCTTCCTCAAATATATAGCAATATTTTATTTTTTATTCGCGTCTCCAATCTGCAACTTCTTCTCAAATTCCCATATGATGCATTGAAGGGTCTTCAAAAACCTTTCATTTCTCTTGTTGTATGAGGCTCTTAGAATGAAAATTCATCCAACCAAATTTATATGTAAAAATATTAATATTAAAGAAATTAAAACCCCTCTAATAATACCTTTGAGTCTGCATACATAAATTTATAAAAAAAATTATTTATGCAACTACAACAAAGTGCACCAGAAAGGCTCAAAAATGACTTTTTCCATAACTATTTTCCAAAAGCTCTATTTTGAGTGAAAAAATTCCAAGATGTGTATAATGACCTCCTTAAGCTTCCCTTGAAAGGAAGTTGTCCCAACATTTAGGAAACTTTAGAAATTAAAAATGTCAAAAAATCATCAACATATTAATATCTCTCAAACTGTGAGGAATTTTTCCATGAAACCTTCACCAATTTGAGTGAAAAACCTTTAATATTATCCCACTCAAAGGATTTTTCTTCATCCTTCACCAATTTTGAAAAATAATTTTTCTATAAAAATGTTCTCAACAGGCGAAACTTCGAAAGTTTTGAAACTCCAATTTGCAAATTTGAAAAAAAAAGATGTTTTGTAGTGCTAAGAAATTGCAAGAAGACCAAGTTAAACCAAAATTCACACCAAATTTCAGAAAAGGAAATGCTTTTTTTTGGGGCGATGCAAAATCGCCTATGAACCTAGATGTTCCTACATCAGACACACCAGGTAAGAAGATTTTGTGACCTTGGGCTCAAAAAATGGAGTGAGATAATAAGATTACCCTTCCAGGTTGTAAACAACCTACAACAAAATCCATCATTAAAATAGATACATCCATGAGATTGTTTTCTCCTCTTCCAACATTTGGCTGGAATAATTTCCCTTTGTCTCCACCAAATCTGCACATCACCTCCCCTTACCTTCATGTAATTTTGTCCACTGTAAATCAACCTCCTCCTCCAAATACTCTCTCCTCTCCTACCCTCTTTTGTGGTATCCAACCCACCATTACCCGACCTCCTCCACCAATATCCCTCTTTCTTATATGTCTCATCTATGTCACTTGTTGTAGCATCTGTCTAAGTGGAATACATCCATCTACTTCTCTACAATCACCTCTTCTTTTTCCATACCCTCTTCTATTCTTACAATTGTAAATAAATAAAAATCATCAAAAAATGATAGAAAACTTGTTGCTGCAACTTCATTCGCTTCATCATCATCAAGTGATACTTTTCCTTCTTCACCCTTTGATGCAACAACAATATTTTCCATCCATTCTTTTTCTATCACTGACATTTTCAACAAAAAAGCATCTTAATATTTTATATATGTTGCACCATCCTCACACTCCATCACTACAACTTCAATTTACATAGCTACATCTTCATTCTTCTTATTTTTGATAACTTGTTTTACATTATTCTCTTCACTTCTCACATATTTCACTTCCTCAATCACTGCTGCACATAACTCTTCATCTTTCTCATCCTTTCTTCTCACACCTTCCTTATGGAATTCATTCGCTATGAACTCATCCTTTCCAATCTCCCCATGTTGCATAGCTCCCAACCTATCCATTCACATAGTTATATCCACTAGCATCTTGAAAATTTTCCTCCTTTGATATTTTCTCCAACCCTCCCATATCACAGGCTTCCGCACATATATATTCATCTCATTTGTTGTAATATTTCACAACTTGTATCACCTCTTCACAATCTACAATTTCAATTTTCTTCACAACTCTACCTCTAACTACTCAAGACTTCTCTCACCTACAATAGTTCACACAAGCTCTTCACAACCACACTTCCTCTACCCACAAGTCCTGGTGCATACTCAGCACACTCAAGGTCTTCTAGCTCTGATACCAAATAATGTAGAGAGAATCCCTCCTCCAAACACACACTCACAATTCACAATAGATTTAAAATAGATTTAAATAACACACATGCTTTATTTTATAGAAATCAACAACAAATTACATACAATATCACATCAAAAAATCAGCAACAAACTTGGCCTCTCATGGCCTCTCAAACTCTATAAAATCTCCTCTCTTTCCTCTCACACTCACACAAAAAATTTCCTTCACAATCCCCTCTCATGGGCTAAAATCTCTCAATCTGCTTGGGAGAAACTGCCTCAAATTTGTAGCAATATTTTATTTGTTATTCACTTCTCCAATCTGCAACTTCTTTTCAAATTCTCATATGAGGCATTGAAGGGTCTTCAAAAACCTTTCATTTCTCTTGTGTATGAGGCTCTTAGAATGAAAACACCTCCAACCAAATTGATATGTAAAAATATAAATATTAAAACAATTAAAACCCCTCCAATAATACCTTTGAGTCTGCATACATAAATTTATAAAAAAATATTTATGCAACTGCAACAAAGTGCACCAGAAAGACTGAAAAATGACTTTTTCTATAACTATTTTCCAAAATATCTATTTTGAGTGAAAACTTCCTAAGATGTGTATAATGACCACCTTAAGCTTCCCTTAAAAGGAATTCGTCCCAGCATTTATAAAACTTTAGAAATTAAAAATGTCAAAAAATCATCGATATATTAATATCTCTCAAATCGTGAGGAATTTTTCCATGAAACCTTCACCATTTTGAGTGAAACACGTTTGATATTATCCCATTCAAAGGATTTTTCTTAAGCCTTCACCAATTTTGAATTTTTTTTTTTTTTTTTAAATTCCTAGTAGGCGAAACTATGGAAGTGTGAAAACTCCAGAACAAATGAGATGTTTTGTAATATTAAGAAATTCCAAGAACACCAAGTTAAACCAAGATTCACACCAAAAAAAAAAAATTAAAATGATTTTTTTGGGCAATGTAGGATCACCTATGAACAGATGCTCTTGCATCAAACCTTCACATCTTACCCACGATGCCTTGGCCCATTGTGTATGGTAAGGGGAAGGGTCCCCACGAACTTACTCCTACATCTTGATCTTTGTGGCCTCCTACTATTCCTACCCCTAAGGTAGAAAATGAGAAGAGGCCCACTGCTAAGGTGCTTGAGTCTACTTCCCCACCTGTTCTTGTTTCCATTCCTACACCTCTTCCTTCTACTCTTGTCCAAGAGTCACTCCCTCAGTCAGAAATGACTGTGATGGATACTTCGATAATAGAACATGAGTCATCCATCCCTTCTTAGGCTACAACCTCTAGCTCTCAGAGCCGTAGAAACTACCTTGCATGTGAGCGCAAGCGTCGAAGGAAGGCACTAGCCACTAAGTAGGTTGTCTCTCATAGGGAGGAAGGGGATCCAATAGCTCCTACTTCGATGTCCTCTACTATGTAATCCTCTTTCATCACTCTTGCTTTAGTTCCCTCCACCTCAATATTGCTTTCGGCTCCCCCTGTGAGTGTCAATGATCCTCAGTCCAAGAGGGTGCAAGTTTTCATTGCTCCTTTAGTCAAGCCTCCTCTTTTGATGTTCCTTTCATACATCCCACCCTTTCCCAAACCTGTGGATATGCCAAATACCTCGGTGGTGTCCATTTCCATTTTCTCCTCTTCCTCCTTGCCTTCTGCTTCATCTATGGGGATCTCGCATCCTCCGATGAAGTGCAAGATGGAGGATGCCCCGCTTCTAATGGGGGTCAGAAGAAGGGATCAGCTTCTTCAAAAGTTAGTCTCACTCTAGTCTATGTCTTCTTAGTGATGAAGGTGGCCCCAACATCTTTCAGCGAGCTTGGCAGTGGATCTCGAGTGCCTCCTCCATCGCCTACTTATTTCACACATGGCACTCCAGTTAAGTGCATTTTTAGCTTTGTAGATGATTTCCCAGCTCCAACAGTTATTTTTGTGAGATCACTTATGTTTACCTCACAAGAACTGAGTAAATAAGACCTTGAGGGGCCCTCCTTCTTGGCTTGTCGTAGGAGAGTTGGAGGGTACCCCCTTGCTATCCTGCCCTTGCAGGCTCATCCACCCTCCCATTACAATGATCTAGATTGGGAGAACAATGAACTCTTGGTTCATGAGGACTAGGGGAGCACCTCTTCTTTACCTATAGATTAGATTTGTGTGTGTGTTGTGTTCCCTTGTGATTTTTTTTATGTGTTCCTGGAGGACCCTTGTTACACTTGTAGGTGCTTGGATACAAGAGTGTTTTTTGTGTCATAAAACTTCTTATATGTGTCACACCATTCTTCTCTTTTTTGTGCCTTGATTTTTGACAATTGGGGACGATCCAAAGTTTTGGGTAATTTAGGCCTCCCTTCCATGTTGACTCAATTTTTTATTTTCGTTTTTTTTTCACATAACTTTCTTTGCATGGTCGGATATAGTACAGGATTGATGATAGTTCATATTTATATATTATTATATTCTATCTATTTATATTTATGAGCGACTCTAACCCCAAAATATTAGATCCCCCTGTCTCATGTTCGTTATGTCATTGTTTGTCCTTTCTTTTTATCTTTATCTCTTCTTTTCTTTCTTTGTGATGTTGTGGTTCTTATGTGTTGTCCCTCATGTGTGCAACAAAATTACCATGGTTACATCTCCTCATGTTTCGTAGGCCACAACATCACTTTCATTCTTGATTTTATCTTCTTAGCATTTCATGTGCCTCTGAGTTCAACATGCCCCATCCTAAGTGTGGGCTATCATACAATTTCGATTTTCAGAAAGTGTATTCGGTGGCCAATGAATCCCTTGCTAAAATCCCACTATTTTTCAAAAATTTCTTTCTTCAACATGGATCCCTAGATGAATTTTTCTTTCATCACAAACTTGTAAGATAGAATTTGGACTCACCCTTGCGAGGGAGCATTCCTTCTTTTGAATTCCTTGATGAAAGAAATTTTTCAGAAGGATTCCTTGATGCTAGAATCACTAGCAAAAAATTATCTCTTTTCAAAATGTTATCACTTTCAAACAAAGTGTCCATCGAGTGAACCCCTTTTTTTTAAGGGTTCCCTAGGGATCCCTTTGAAATCTTCCCCTTCAATTGTTGACTATATGTCTGCCTACATGGATTTTTTATATCTAAAATGTTTTGTTTGTGGATTAACATGTTGCTTTGTAGGTGCACCTATGAAGCTACTTTTCAACTAGCTTTATAGGACCGAGTACCTATAAGGCCCCATCAGACTCTATGGAGCCTCTCATATTTGGCTTCATTAAAGACCAAGCACTTGGGGGCACCTCCTTTGCAAGTCTAAGGACCTGTAAAGTACTTTCATCCTATGAGATCTCTTTGTTCACTCTTCGTAGGTTGATGGACTTGCAACACATTTTTTCAACTCTCCTCAAGCCCGAGGACCTATGGATCCATCTCCTCTTCTTGTGCTTTCAAGTGTTTTAGATTGCGGTCTGCTTCCTCAACGGTTCAAGTATACATTTCTAAACTTTTTTGATCTACTTTACCTCGCATTTGGTAGCACATATGCTTGCTAGAGTGGGGGAAAAATGTAATAGAGTGAATTTTCACCCCTTGCAAATTCCCCATTCACACCCCTTACCTTAGAAGAATTAAACTCGAAGATTTTATTCCACCTCATCCATTCACCTTCCATCTACCTAGCCGTTGTCTATAGTTTCAATGGGGGAATTTTTGTCGAGGATGCTAGCACAACATGTGAATGTTTGTCTGGCATGCTACCATCCTAATGGGATTCCTACCTCTGGAATCTATAGAAGTGTTACACTTCTCCATTGGCAACGAATATCAATGCCTTTGCGCCTTTGATCGACCTTGTATGACTCTTTTTGGCTTATATTCATCCTTTAAAAAAGATCTTCTTGATTCAATTTAATCTTCTTCTCACTTCTTGAACTTCACTTGATCATACTTCACTTCTTGAGCACTCCACACTTCGTTACACAATCTTTCCCCATTGTTGAAGCTCCAATTCAACACTCTACTAGTTTCACTCTCGTTGTTGTGGAAATGTTAGCATATACAAGCTTGCATGCTTGCATCTCCCTTCACGTGCTTGAGGGCATCTTGTTGGGGAGGTGATATCCATTTTACTTAGCATTGTTTTTTTATTTATTAGCATATTGTTGTTATCATTGCTTGGTCTTTCTTCCTCTTCAATGCCTTATTTATCCCATTTTCTATATCGTGGCTATTCTGGTTGTCCATGGAGCTAGGAACACCGAAATAGGGGTTTGACTACAACAAGCCTTGAACCAACTCCAAAAAAATTCCCCATTTTGTTGTGTGTAGGTGTTCACGTTCTTGTGGAGCTTGCGAGAGGTTGGACCTACCATAAGCTTGATTTTTTCTACCTTTTCTCTTGTCAAATTACATCTATTAAGTTAAAGTATTAATCTTGTCATTTTAGTAGTTTAGCTCTTTTAAGCTTTTTGTTATCACACTAATTAGCATTTACTAGGTTGTTAGCATATCCCCTGTTAGTCTTAACTATACTTCATACTCTCTATCCTTGCAAATGCCAACACCCGATCAAGATGCTAGCTCACCGTGTTGTCATATGTTTTCTACGCTAGAGTCCTCTAGCCGAGAGCTACCTAGGTTACAGTCCAAAATCAAGAATTCACTCACTTGATTACCTAAACCTCTTGGGTTGACAAAAGGATAGTGGTAGATCAATTTCCTTTCCTTTTAACCCTCTTAAAACACCAAACCTATCCTAGACAACTCTTAGCGTGAGGTAGATTAGGGAAGCTAATTGTTCTAGACCCTCTCGTGACTTGGGTTCTGAGCAATCGGTCCCCCTCCTCTACACATAACATGAGCCTATTGGTAAAGAGCCTTATTATCTTCTTGATTCAGAGGTTTTGTTTTAGTTGTGTTCAGATTGATGTAAGTGAATGCATAGTTGATTTAAAGCTATCACTTCTCCATTGAGACCTTTGTTGCACAAAAACATCATTTTGTAAATGGCCCGCCAATTGACCTCATATATATACTACACAAATATAGACCAATAATTTTCCAGATTGACCTTCCACACTTCTTCGGCGTACCCATTGCACACCAAGGTCTGATTCCTAGTTCAATATTAGTTCACATTGATATTAATGCACTTTAAAAATTAAAATAATTTTAAAACTTTTATTTTTGAGTTGATTTTCTAAAATAAATACATAAGTGTTTAGAATAAACTCATTTGTGTAGGAATTTTCGGTGGATGAGTTTTTCAAAGAAAATTTTTATTTTAAAGTAAATTTATTTGTTTAAGCTTTTGAAGTCATCTAATGTTGCTTGAAGGTCATATATCAATGCATATGGTTGTCATTTAAGGCTTGCTAAGGAATACATATTGTTGTTTCTTACAACTTGTATCTTTCAAAAAATAATTGTGATTTTATTAACCCCTAAATTTCAATGAATCAAAAAATTATCTTCCATAAGTTCTCTCTATCCCAACTTGTTGCTACTCTAGCTATAGTGAACTATCTATGTATATGGTTGTCATTTAGGGCTCCCTAAGGAATACATATTGTTATTTCTTACAAATGTATTTTCCCAAAATAGTAGTGAACAAGAAATAATGGTGATTTTATTAGTCAATGTGCATTTCAATGGATCAAAAAATTATCATTAATAAGTTCTCTATCTAGGCTTAATGCTACTCTAGCTATAGTGAACTAGTCACAATTCTCTTTATGTTTGATGTTTTATGTTTTTTGAACTATCTAAGGCTTTTTATCCTCTTGTAGGGTGTAGAATTTTTTTTAATAGATTTTTTTTGTAGCTCATATTTTCTTTCTTAAATAAAACATAAAACATCTATTGTTGTTTTGTTTTCCCCTATTTGTTTTTGGTGTTTCCTTTTTCCTACAAGGCATGAATAGGTATCTTTTATTTGTGTCATTGAAAGGTAAAAGGATATGTGCATTGCACACATTCTCCCATTTTAACTCTCACATGTATGTCAAAAAATTATAACATGGACACACATGCTCCTACAAAATAGAGCATGATCACCAACATATACTCAATTTAGAGTTATATTTTTATTTGTTGAAGATCTTTTATTTTAAAAATTATTAAAAATATAGTTCTAATCTCTATCCTTCTAAGATACAAACTTTGACCATACTAAATTGGACATTTGAAAGTTTCTAATTCAATTTTTACTATTTTAAACATAGATCAAATAAAATCCCTTACCTCATGGAGTTTGAACTTACTAGTTACACTAAATAGAGTAATATTCTTTAGAGAGTAGCTTGTTTAGTGCTATATACATCAAAGAAAATTTACAAGATACATTTGATCAACACTTATAAGGTTTTTCTATGTTCTTTCCCAAACTCATTTAGTTGCAATATATTTGACCTCTAAACTATTTTTTAAATTGCAAAGGCTTCATTATGCTATATATAAATAAAATGTAAACTAAAAATATATATGAATGTTTACCATAAAATATGATTTGTTGGTGGTTGGTATATACTACTCAAAAAATATAAATCTACCCTATGTAGTGTGTGTTGATAATAAATATATCCCATGCTCCCTTCGAGTTGTTTTGATGTTTTGCTTTGTTTCTGACTACGCCTGATGCTTTTGAAGTCTCTTGGCTACCCTCTCAATGAGCTCAACCCATTGCTGCCACGTGTCATACAATCAATCATTGAAGGAGAGATTCCCCTCCCTTCTCCTTCGGTCCCCGACCGCACACCACATCGCCTCCTCCCGCATACACTTTTAAACAGACCCCACAGTGGTGTCAATATGCTAAAGACTCCTCCATGTGTCCTCAGAATGAGCATTTAATTTACAGAAAGATGGAATAAAGTTCGGGCTCCGATATCCTTCCACACATCCTGACTAACTCTACAGGGTTCTGACATGTTCTCACTCGAGCCTTAGCTGTTTTCAAAAGATAGGAGCATCACCATCATTCATAGGGAATACATCTAGCCCGTGGATGACTTTATTCATGATCGAGAATATTTTTGTTACAACAATCGTGATGAGTCATTGTTACGAACATCATTGTTCATGATTGGGAATATTTTTTGTTACAGGCTTGCAAGTAGTAGAGGCCTTTGGCTATATATACTACTTCTCTCAACCTTGTATGAGATCAAAAAAATACATACAGAAGGATTAGGAAGACACTTAGCCTCTTGTTTTGTTAGATAATTGTAAAGACTTGCAGATTGTGCCCTTGTAATTTGGTCTCTCTATTTCTTAACCATTTGAAAAAAATTATACTGTGTTGTTACTAAATAGATTATTTGCAACTTCAATGATTTGAATAGAATACTGATTTAAGACCATGTCTTTTGACTCTTTATTTTCAGTAAGTTTCCATACAAATTGTTTTATGTTATAAAATGAACTATTCAAATCTTTCTCTTTGATGATTGTTATTTTCGGACATAATAGATTGTTGAACGAGCCCTTAAATTGCATCCAAAAGATAGATTTATCATGTTTTACATCTAAATCTTGGCGCATCACCTTAGTTAGATCTTTTATTTTTTATATCTGCTTCTTTTTCCCATTCAAAACCCCAGTTATAGAAGAAGTCAACTTCTTTAAAATACAAAGGTTACTCAGTTCAGCGCAATAGGTCCCCCCTTTAACTGAGTTTCCCATAAAGGTTGTTACCTTGTTAAATTTTGGCATCAACAGTTTTCTTTTATGCCACACTCTGTGGGACCTTCTAGATGTGCTTAAGCCTTGAGTAGGTATATGAGCCATCAACCTATCACAAGATCCCAAACATAAAATAACTTTGGTTTGTTGATATCACCACTAGGAATAGTACCAACTAAGAACCTGTCATGTGAACATTTTGAACCCTCCACCAACCATGTTACCAATTGCTAACTGAAATTATGTGGCATGGCATGTCAAAAGTCCCCTTGTAGCCCCATTTGCACCCGCCTTTTTGACCCCTATCTCGGTCTTTGCCCTCAAAGCTATTCCTAAGTTTATCGGAGATGGCTCAAGAACATTGTTTGAACATCTACAAGGTGTAGCAAACGTTTGTTTGGTGCACGAAGTTACAAATCAAAACATAGCGTTAAGGTTACTTGTAGCTTCTTTTAAAGGAAAAGAATCAGATTGGTATCACACTCTATCGGCTAACACTATCGACACTTGGGATCAAATCAGGGATCCTTTTTATGAAAGATTCTCGAACAATGAAGACAGTTCTTCCTAGTATCACCAGCTAGAGATCATCAAGAGGGCCCCATATGAGGCCTTGACTGACTTCAATGCCCAGTTCCACATAACTTGGCAAAGAATTCAGGCTGCAATATGTCTGCCGCCCAACTTGGCATTCATGTTCTACATGAAGTCCATCAACGCCAACATCTCAATGGTGATATAGTCACTTAGTGGAACCACTCTATTGGATGCATATAGCATCGCAATTAAAGTGGAGAACAATCTAATTGATGTTGGAAAGGTACCACCTAGGTGCATCATGCCTACATTCCTTGAGTTACCAATTATTTCCCAAGTGACGCCGCCTACCACCGCAACTACTTCAACTCAATTCATGTACACATACGTGGGTGTACCACAAAATGTTTCTCCCACCTTCGGTACCTCAAGAGACATAAAGGAAATTTTGCGGGTTTTGGCTAATGAGATAACTGCCATCAAGCATAACCAAGATGCTCCCCTGAGACTAGCCCACCAAAGCTATCAAGGCGATAGACCCTCCTACCAATAGAATCAATATCAAGGATTTGTGTGCACAAATCCATAGACTTAGAAAAATAACCAAATAGTATTGGTACCGACTCTGTTAGGAGTTGCTCTAATAAGTACAAGCAAGGAGTTGATTGTAGGATAAAACAATCTAATCAATGATGCCAAACCCTAGTGTTTCCCTTGCGGCGATTCACATATGCCCCAAAACTACCCATGTGGAAATCTACAACAAAAGGTGGCAGAGTAGCACAACCAAGGCACGACATCAAAAAATGGGGGTTATGTATATGCCTCTCCATAAATGGAACACATTACTCACCGTTCAAATGAAAGGGATATCTTTGGAGCAATAAAATGACATAGCTCCTGACGATGCCCTCTTCGCATGGATGGAAGGAGAGGAAATGGTGTTCACATTCAAAGCATCCACTTCGAAAACCCCACAAGTGCAGTCTGATTACAACACTCACTCCAAGAGGAGATTCACAAGTGAATCGATTGTCCCACAATTAGTCAATTTGTAGCCTAAGAGTGCTTCTGACTATGACCCCGGTATCTCCACAATGGTGTCACAATATCCACCGCAAAGAGAAATTGTAATAACAAAATCTAAGGAGCATAAGCCTCCAATTGTTCCACCAATCAATATGGTGGAACAATTTAAAAAATCACCCACTAATGTGTCCCTGTGGGATATCTTAATTATTCCAGAACATAATACATTGCTATAGAAGGATCTTTGAGAAGATCCGATCATTGGACCAAAGGAGCAATCACTTAAGGGGGAATCTATTGATCAATCACCTCCAATAAAAGTTCTTGTGAATACTGCAGAAGAGGCCTCTATTGAGAACAAAGAGGAAGAATCCATAGTCAAAGTCAACAAGTATAAACCAAAACCGAAGCCATTTTCTCTAACCCTTATTGTGGGGAAAAAATTGTTGCATAACTCCATGATTGACTCTGGTGCTAGCACCATAGTAATGCCCAAGAAAACAGCTGAAGCCCTAGGACTGAGTTGTGAACCTTTAAATAAAGGATTTATGTAATTAGATGGGAATATGGTTAACACTATGGGAATCATTAAAGACCTTCCATTAACTATGTTTGTCTGCCCCAGTATCACAGTCAAGCAAGATACTATGATCATTGACATTTCTCCCATATTCAGTTTGTGCTTGTCTAGGGAATTCACTTCTAAATTGGGTGGATACCTCTCCTTAGATTGGTCACACCTAATTGTAAGGACCAAGCATGGAACTAAAATGAAGCTAATGTCTGAACCTATACATTAGGAACATGTTGTAGACGAGGCCAAGATAGTCTTTGAATTCACTCACACCTCCATCACCAAAGAAGAGATGTACTGCACTAAGCTTCTAGAAGATGAGGAAATCACCGAAGATCAAACCAATCAAGAGGAGGTTCTCTTGAGTGAGTTCATTGATAAATACCCCTTCAACAATTATCATGCCACCGAACTAGGGAATTATGTCATTTATGACAAAGACCAAGCCATTCTGAGGGTGACAAAAGAGCACAAAGGCATTTCGGCCACAGAGCTATGGTCACTACACTTTGATGGTGCTAGATGCATGATCGATGCAAGAGCTGGGATATACCTAACTTCCCCAAGAAACAATAAAACAATCTGATCTCTCTTATTCTAGTCTTCCTTTTCAAACAACAAAGCTGCATATGAAGGCCTCGTGCTAGGTTTAAACCTAGTGGAACGAACAAGCATCAAGCCAATAACAAAATTTGGGGATTTTGAACTAATCATCAATCAAGTTCAGGGTATCAGAATAGCAAAGAGTGACTGTATGAGATCCCATTGACACAGAGTTTAGGATATAATTAAGATCTTTGAAGCTTTCAATATCCAAACTATTCCCTGAAAATGAGGATTTGATGTGGACCACATGGCTTTAATCAGACCCAAATTCAAACTGGTCTCCAACCCAATGCATAACAGACACTTTCTACAGGTGATAGTTCGACCAAAAGTTCTAGATAATGGTAAGAGGTGGTAGGTATTTGACAATGATGAACACATCACTTCATTCAACTCACAACCAGGAGAGTTTTCTGACCAATTCCGACCAAGCACCACTGAATCTTATGATGGACAAAACATTCAACTAAGGCCAAACAAGCTTTTGAAGGGGCTCGTCACCCTTGAAGATTATTTTTACTATGATGATGCAAGCAAATAATAAGAGGGAATTTGTAGCGAACATAAGAGATTATGCGGATTTCCAAATCAAAGATAACAGAAAACCTAAAATCGGGAAGGACACCCTGCATCAAGATACAAAAAGGCTCATCGACCTTTGGAGGAAAAATAAAGAGGTAGTGGCTTGGTCATATCATGACCTCAGGGGACATGATCTCGACATCATCCATCATATGATAAAGCCAAATGAAGGATCCAAACCAGTTCGTAAAAAATAGGGGTCAATGAATCCTGAGATTGAAGTGTTGATGGTGCAAGAGTTAACCAAGCTACTTCAGTCATGAATTGTCTTCTCAATCAAGCATAGCATGGGGGTATTCAACTTAGTCTATTTCTAAAAGAAGAACAAATATATCTTCTTATGTGTTTCCTTCCACAACCGAAACCAAGAATCGCTAAAGGATCATTACCCATCGCCCACCATGGAATTAATCTCACATAATATAGCGGGTTCAAAGTTGTTTTCTTTGTTAGAGACCATTTAAGACTACAATCAGTTATGGGTTAAAGAAGGATTTTCAATTAATCTCGAGTGGGTGAAAGTGATCAAAGAGCCTCCCCTTTTCATCAACAAAAAGGGCATTCAAACTTTCTCAGGAAAGGTCAACTTTGTAAGTAAATTTACTTTTGTTTTGGCAGGGATAATTAAGCTAATCACCCTAATTAAAATGAAAAACCAGGCTTTAGTGTGGGTTGAAGAATCCAGAGGAAAATTTATGAAGGGTGTTATTTCCTCAACTCCTATACTAGTCAACCAAGACTTATCAAGGGATTTCATGATGTGTGTATTCAGTAGTAAGTCAAGCTTTGCTACTATCTCAATTTGGAAAGACGATGAAGGAGAGGGAGAAAATCTGACAACATTTCATTTCCAAATCTTGAAGGAATATAAGATGAAATAAAACTTCATCAAGAAGCAAGGTTTTGCAATAATTTATATCGTGCATTCTAGTATACAAAAATACATGATAAAAGTGCAAGAGAAAAGAGAAAGGGTCCTATTGGCCATAAACAAGTGCCAAAACCTGATAAAAGGGTGGTTTGAAGAAAGGGTTTCAAACCAAGGTCCGAAATGCAAGGACCTAGTATTAAAGCTTAATGAGAAAACTACAAGACTCGATCAACACAAAAAATTTGATAGCCTATGGAGAGGTCCATTCGAGATAATTCAGTACAGGAAACATAGTACATTTGAATCAGAAAACATGGGAAGAGAAGTGCTCGAGATTCCTATTAATGAACTTCACCTTAAATTATCCTATTGAGCTCAATAAAACATTTCTACCATGTAAATAAGTAATTACTATAGTTATTTTCCCTTGCTTTCTTTTGTTTGTTCGGTCGGTATTCTCAATCCATGATGCAACAGACAATAACATTATGATGCAGTGAATAACGCATATGACAAAAAGGATAGAAAAATTCAATGGAGCAAAAAATGAGCCAAAACAAATGATTATTGAAACAAAAAGAGATGAAATAGTACAAAAATTTGTATTCATTTTGAAAGTATGATATGTTCCAATTTTACAAGATTCAAAATGGCATTAAGGCCATATTTCAAAGTATATCTACATAGATATATATAGTTATATACTAAGGAATCCTTTTCCAGGCTTATATACAAAAGAGATAACGTGGTTTTTCAGTCGGAGGCAGCAATGGAAATGCCTTCATCCATGGGCTCAGGAGTAGGAACATCAACACCTATGACATCTTCATTCTCAGGGATCGGGTTGGAAGTGGTAATAGTGAGAGGCGGTGGAAATACCAAATTCTTGAAATCAGTATACCATTCTACATCGTAGAATAGTACCACATTATAGACACGCAACAGGAAATGGAATGCATGGGTAACCTTTTGTCAGTGCTCAGCCTACATCTAGAGGCAGAAACCATCGAGAAATGAAACCCATGGCACCGCCGCATCTTCCTCGACATATTTTTGGAGGTTACTAGTAGTGGGTAAACCCAAGTCGAAGATTGCATTCTCCACAATTTCTCCAAGACTCACGAGGTATCACTTTGAGAAGATCTCCAACGTCAGGTGGATAATCATTGGCTTTGGAACCTGGATATCAAGCAAAGAGGCTACGAAGTGCGAGAATATGTCAGTATTCACTCTGTATTTATCCTCATATTGCACGCAATTCCATCCCAGGACCCATTTTATCGTTATAATTACCAGAGAATGCTTTTTTTTTGTCATTCTCTTTAATCTCCTATTTGATACTTCACCTAGGAAATCAATCTGTGCCTAATTTTTGGTAATCCTAAGAGGAGTATTCCTACTATCTATACTTTTCTACGCTACCGCTAATTCTAACCATTTTTTGTTACTAAAGGCTAGTGCTACAAATTGCTAAGTGTGTTTCTACGGTTGTCTAAGGGCCTATTTATAAAAGATGATTAAGATACCTGTGTGCTAAGCATGAGGTCAATCAAGTGCTAAGCTCAAAAATCACATCCATAAGCCAACTGGGAAAACCCACCCATTTGCTTATGTTGCGTGTGACTCACTACGTGCAAAATTAAGGAGGGTAAATAAATTAGCTCAAGTTGGCAGTAGCTCTAAGCGAGCGTCTATATGGCTGAGTACTAAGGTGTCACACTATGAGCGTACCGAGCATCCCGAGATGAAGATCATATCTTTTCGAACGCTCATTGTGTTTGGGCTTAATTATGCTTTTCAAGGTATTAAATACTAAGCTTGTGAAGAGTCTTTCCGCCCTCAAATCACCGGATCAATTTCCAAGGAAAATCACGTCGTGGGTTGTAAGTACTTAAGAAATTATGAATTCATGTCTTTTCAAATGGCAAGTAATTTACTTCGCACAAGAAAGAAAATTTGGTAGTAGATGTCAAATTTAATGTGAAAAAATAGTCGTCATCTACCACTCAGAGGAAGAAAAACAAGGTTAAGTATTGCATGCAGTTGTAAGAAAAAGAAAAGAGAGCGTTTTGAATACATAGTCAGTGCAAAGATTTTGAAGTGCAGGAATCACTAAGGAACATGTGAGAAATTGCAAAAGTTTGAACATAAATGGAATTCACTGCCCCTGAAGTAGCTCGAAACGTGTAGATGAATGAGCTAGGAAAAGCATCTCAAAGCTTGGTTGATGTGATGCTCATAACACCCATGGTTAATATTTTTCAAGATGAGTCCTATGCTACACCTCGAATTCTAGAAAATTTGGACTAGTTTCGCACGTTTTCAACTAAGAAGGGGACTCTCAGAGACACAAGTTTGATAAAGAAAGAGTGGGATAAAATTTATGACCTTGTCCTCAAGACCAAACCTAAGGGCCTAAGAGAAGCTACTTTTTTCCAAAATGAGGAGAACCTTTGACAATCAACTACCATTCAAGCAATGGCTCTACGGGCTTCCACAATATATGGTCCCTTATGTGCACCACTACCCAAAGATAATTTTTGAGAGCATTCAACACTTCAATTCGGTGATTGGCACTATTGAGGGAAGAAATTTGAGAGTTGTGTTATATATAGATGCTCTTAGGGAAATATTGTGAATTCTAGGGAATAACACTAGGACATTTCCAATGGAGTCACTCAACCAGAAAAAGGGCTCGGAGATCTGGAGAGGTAGAAGGAATGCCCCTGAATTTCATAATACAGAGACCGGAAGGCCCCAGGATTGTCGACAACTGTTAAGGGATTTGAATCGTCCCATAAACTTTGAACATGCAGATATGCAAGATGCCTTCTCCTTGATGGTTTTTGTATTCAGTTTGGATGACGAAATGATCATGCACCAATCTTAGCTGGGTCTGGGTTTTCAGCTAAGGAGATAGGGCGACCCTTTCTACTATGATTTCATAGACATGATTTTCAAAGATATGCGAAAGCAGATTTTTGATTTTGAAACTATTGGTAAGTTCAGATATCCTTCTCTTCTTGCCTATATGTTTCTACATTAGAACCCCAATTTCAAGGAAAAAATAGAGTTATCAATATTTGATGAGAAGAGGCCTCAGAAGCCATCTTTGGTATGGACTCACATCCTCTCTTCCACCTATGATTATTATGCATTTTCAGAGAAATTCTTGATTCCAATTTTGTGCGACCTGAGTGAGGATGGTGACTACTATTGCCTATTGGCTGACCAAATCGGTTGGATACAAAACTTGTTCCCCAAGTGTGACTACTTCCTTGGGGAGGATTTCACGTGCATCCAAGTGCGTGGATTTTCAGAAGAGCCAATCCAGCTCCCAAAATTAGTCACTGATTAGGTTTTGGCCCTTGAAGTGTTCTGACAATTGGCCATTATGGACTGGACCTTTTTCTCTAACCCAAAGAAGAAGAAGAGAGGGTTTTTCGAATGCCCACTGAGCTACAAAATAGAGGTCATGGTAAAGAAGAAATCGATTGAGCTGTTGAAAGAAAAATTGGCTCATCTCAGGTTGATGTTTATTTACTATAAGTGGGACTCCAACGCTGAGGATGATTTGGGTGACACATTCATTAAGGTAAAGAAAATCCCTCGGCCTTATTGGGAAGCGTGACAAAACCCTCTGGAGGATATTAGAAGAATATCGGTCAACTTGGCACACATGCCAAAAAATAATCAGAGGTCGTCATGGCTCAAGTTTTATCTCCTTAAGGGGAAGGTAGACAAAAATTTATGCATAAGTGCTACCCTCTAAAATAGTCTGATAAGGGAACAAGGCTAGAAGCTGAAAAAGATCAATGATTTATGGATTTATCACCAGGAGATCAAGTGCCCCCTCACACTATTCTAGGACCCATCAGTCTTCGATACTAATGATTGGTTTGATACTCTCTAGAACAGGGAACATATGGAATCTAACACAAGTGATGCAGAAAAGGCGGACCCTAAAGAGGCCACACAATGTTCTGACAAGGTGAAGCAAAAAAAAAAATGATCCAAGAGAGGATGTGACGAAGCAAGTTAAGAGAACGAGAGCACAACCTAGCGCAACTATTAGGAGTTTGCGGATAAATATTTCATGTTTAGGTTCTTTGTAGTCTCGAACATGGGCCGTAACAAAGCCTAGAGGAACATAACTATCAACGAAAGTAGTAGATATAAAGAGCTCTCCACCAAGCAAAAGACAATGCATTGATGCTACTTCAGGAGAGAGTTCGTAGGAGGTTGCAATGGGCCAAGGATTGAAGATGGAATCCTTCGCTCAAGTATCTTTCTCTCCCCCTCTTCTCGACTCTCGGACTCTTATTTCTTCCACTACCTCTACGACACCCATCACTCCAAGTGTTAGCCTGTCTTTCTTTGTCCCAATTGCAATGACTGCGAGCGGTTTCTCCCAGTTTTCCCATATGGAATAGATGGGTTTCACTTCCCCCAGAGTTACTTCATCTTTTGTTGGAGCCCCATCAGCCTCCTCATTTGCCTCCCTATCCGCATTTATGGCTACTACCCCCTTGGAATTTGAAACTATCATCCATTTTGTCTCTGTTGAGTCAACTCTGACCTAGCCTTTACAACAAACATAGCCCATTGCATCTCCATTACCACCACCATTTCCCATGAGTCCTCCCATGCCTTTGTCACCTAGGATTTAGAATATTCCTCTCTTCTCTCTACTCATGGTTGCCCTCCCAAAGAAGAAAACATCTGAGGTCCCCTGCCTCGCATTCCCTTTTGTTATCCCTCCCGGTGTAGCCTTTGCAAGCGAACGCATCATATCGTCGACTCAATTCTTGTCACAAAGTGATACAAGAAAGCAAGATCAAGCTCTACAACTCCAAAAACAAAAAGAAAAGGATGCTAAGAAGCCAATAGAGCACAAAGTCAAGATAGTTTATAATGAGGCTCAACAATCATTGCATTTCACAACCATGCACCCTAATGTTACCAAATTATAGGGAGAAATTCAACCTAATGACTATGACGTCTATGTCATCAGACTTGACTTGTAGGTTTCTCGACCATAAGATAAAGTCAAGCGAATGGAGGAGAAACAACGGGTAGTGACCACTGACTTTCTCAAGTTTGGTCATAAGTTGAAGAAGGCGGAGGATGAGCTCAAGGCTGTTAAAGAAAGGATAGAAGTCCTATTGGCCAAGGACAAACCACAAGAGGCAAAAAGGGAATGCTACACACAAAATACACAGGTGAAGCAGGATGGCCTACAAAGGGAGCTTGATATTTTCCAGTCCCAGGAGTTAGGTCAAGTGGTTGAGCTATGGTAAAGGAATCAAGAATTATAGGCCCCGTTGGCCCAATCGGAAAGGGAAGTTCAGCAAAGGGACAAAGAGTTGCAGCAACTGCGCACTTAGTTGGAGCAAGCGGTACAATTGAAAGAGAGATCTAGCAAGTGCATAGGCTCAATTTAAAGAGGACCTCCAGAAGATCAAGCTTTCCTTAGAGGAAGAGTCTGCAACTTGAGGTTGAGCTGAGGAAAAATGGCTTGTCGCAGAATAGGCCTTGTAGGAGAAACTCTCCATGTCTACAGAACAAATTTTGGGGTTGACGCAAGAGATTGGGATGAAGGATGCAAAGATTAATCTCTTGAAGAAGATCACTCAAACTCCTTCTCCATAGTTAGACCTTCGCTTAGTAGCCCAACAATTGTATGCTTCCTACTGGGAAAGAGTCAAGGCTTTATGTATGACTCTCCAACCCACACTTTAGTTTATGGTAGAAGCAACAAATTTATGCAGGGAGGTTCATGACGCAATGGAACAATTCCCACAATTCATAGGGGAAAAGGTTCTCAAAGTAAAAAAGATGCTAGACAGGCTATACACTGTTCCAAGCGAGGATTTGGTACGAGAAAGTGTTGAAAATCGAAGGTCAACCACTAGGATTGCAAAAGAATTTATCTGCTACCATGAAGCCACTGTCCATGCTCAACGCTACTTAGTCACATTGGCATGAACTATGGATAGCATGCAAGCAAGGTTTTCCCAACTAACCAAGATGGGCTTGCCCTCTCCATTTCTTTCTGAAGAATCAATGGCCACCGTGAAGCAAATTACAACCAAAATTGAGGAGAAGAAGAGAGATTTATCCACTTTCCAGAACTTCAGCCAACTTCCTACTACCGAGGATATCAAAGGTGTTACTCATCAAATCATGTGACTTATTTTTCAGCTTGAAGTTGGTTCCATAATATCTATGATGCTCCCATTTAAAGAGGTAATAGATCTACATGAGGCACACAAGAATCTGTGCGCCATATCAACGCCTTCTGAGGCCAACTGGATTCCCTTGCAGAATTCCCTTTCTAAAATCTGACTCTAATTCTCAATGAATAAGGCCATGGTCATGATACCAAAGATTTTTGGGTTCATCATAATGCAGGTGAAATGCCCTTGATAGTCACCAAAAGTTGTGGATATTAAATATATCCCATGCTCTCTTCAGGTTATTTTGATGTTTTGCTTCATTTTCTACTATGATCGATGCTTTTGAAGTCTCCTGGCTACCCTCTCAACAAGCTCAGCCCATTGCTAACATGTATCATACAATTGCTCATTGAAGGAGAGCTTCCCTTCCCTTCTCCTTCGAGCCCCGACCGCAGGCCATGTTGCCTCCTCCCGCATACACTTTTAAGCAAGCCCCACAGTGGTGTCGATACGCTGAAGACTCCTCCACGTCTCCTCAGTGTTGAAGATCGCAACAATAGGATGATACTTCCAAGTATGATTTTGTGAAAGATAAATTTAAATATAGCATAAGCTATTTAAATTTATATATTATGATTTTGGGGAAGTGCCTCTTTAAATAATAATCAAGAGATAAATATTAAAGTTATAAATAAATTATTATTTAATGTTTGGAGCCGACCTGTCTTGAAAGTCGCGCCTTCTCAAGAAGACGTATTTTCCCTTCAAGCTGACATCTCTTTGTGAAGGGGTGAAATTAGGTATAAATATGATGTCTTTCATTGTATTTGTTCATCAAGTTCATTCAATAAAGTTTGCATTCTTGAAGAGTAGAAATCAATGCCCAACAAGAGGAGAAGTTCGCACTTGACAGTAGATCTTCATCTACAACAACAGATCGAATATTAGGGAGTAACATATTCATTTGTATATTTGCATCTAGGAGAGGTTCTATCCATTGTATTGCATAAGAATTGTGTAAGTAGATTTTTGCTCTTATTATTATCAATATATAAGAGATATATTAGTCGGGTTTTTCTCCCTCGGGTTGGAGGGTTTTCCCAGGGTATTTGTTGTGTTGTGAGTCAATTTGTATTAATTTTTTATGCATTTACATATTATCATATAAAACTAGCATGGTATCAAAGCGGGTTTAGATAAATTTTCATTATATTCATGTATCACAACAATACTCTCCAATAATTTATCATCCTTGTATACATCTATCTCTCCGATAAAATGGTGAATGGTCTTAAGATTGAGGATAGGCTTGAAGGAGCATCAAATTTCACTTAGTGGAGATTCAGGATCATGCTCACCTTGGAGGAAAGCAAATTGGTAGAGTTTGTGGAGAGTTCAGCCCCCGAGCCTACGGATGAGGAAGAAAAGGCCCTTTGGAAGAAAAAAGATATTAGGGCAAAGAAGATGTTAGTTGTTTCCATTAAGGATCATATTGTTCCTATTGTCTCCAAGTTAAGGACTGCAAGAGAGATGTTCAAAACCCTGGAGGAGATGTATGAAATTAATAACACAAGTCGAGCTCTTGCACTGAAGCAACAACTCCATCATTTGAAGATGGCGAAAGGAGAATCTATTATTGCCTACTTCATGAGAATAACTGAGTGGAGAGATCAACTCTTGTCTATTGGGCATATTTTTTATAGCAAGGACTTGACCATGCTGGCTCTTAATGGTCTTCCTTCATCTTGGGAGTCTTACATTCAGGGAATCAGTGCAAGATCGAAACTTCCCAAGTTTGATCGGTTGAGGGTAAACTATATTCAAGAAGAGTCTAGGTTGGCTACAAGAGGTATTGGGAAAAGCTCCATTAATGAAGACATTCATTTTCTTGCCACTCAATCCTCAAAGAAGAAAGGGAAATATGGGAATAAAGGTTATTTCAAGAGAAATAGAGATAAAGGAGTTGATGGTGGCCCCACATTCAAGAAAAAGAGGGACCTCTCCAAGGTCCAATGTTTCTGTTGTGATAAGTATGGTCACTTTGCAAAGGAATGTCCTAACAAGCCTAGGCAACAGGTCACCATTGCAAATGTTGATGAAGTCTCTCTATAGAAGGATTCATGTGAATAACTATGTTATTCAACCTTGTCAATCAATATAACCACCGACACCAACACCTGGTTGATTAATAGTGGTGCCTCTCACCACATCACCAGATTTAGGGAACATCTATCTAATTTGGTAGAGAAAGATTCTAGCGAACAAGTCATTATTGGAGATGATGCTAGTTACTTTGTAAAAGGAATTGGGACCTCATCTCCTCACTTGGATTCTGGTGCTTCCTTGCAATTGGATGATGTGCTATTTATTCCAAGCATCAAGAGAAACCTTGTTTCCATCTCAACCTTAGAAGACAAGGGTTACCGAGTTGCATTTTCAGAAGGCAAAGTTCTTATATGGGCTAAGAACTCCAACATCAAGACTAATCGGGTGATTGGAGTCAGACATGGGTATCTCCACAAGATATGCACTCGTCCTCTTCAGGCTCTAGTGTATGATTCCTCAAGTGTGTGTGATCTTTGGCATTGAAGATTAGCTCAGCTTCACTTTCGAGCTCTACCTATTATGGAGAAGATGGTCACCGGCCTTCCAAAATTCAACCAGAAGCATGAAGGAACCTGCAAAGGTTGTGCTTTGGGTAAGAATACAAAAGGTTCATTCCATAATAGTGAAATTAGATCCAAATGTATCCTAGATCTTATTCATTCTGATTTATGTGGTCCAATTTTTGTTGTGTCTTCGAGTGGTTTCTTGTATTACATTATTTTTATCAATGACTACTCTAGAAAGACTTGGATTTATTTCTTGAAATCTAAAGAATATGAGGAGATATTAGAGAGATTCGAAGAAGTCAAAGCTAAGGTGGAGAATTTTTCTGGAAAGAGGATCAAGGTCTTGAGATCTGATAACGGAGGAGAGTACACTTATGCTATCTTCCATAATTTTTGCATTGAAGTAGGGGAGGGAGTTCGGTGTTCCTTATAATCCTTAACAAAACGGTGTTGTGAAAAGAAAGAACATATCTATATTATGGAAGTGGTCATAGCCATGATTCATGACCAAGACTTGCAAACCTCACTTTGGGCTAAAGCATCCAGGACAACTGTCTATGTTCAAAATAGAAGTCCTCACAAGATCTTGGAGAATATAACTCCTGAAGAAGCATTCTCAGGTGTGAAGCCTAAAGTAATTCATTTGAGGATCTTTGGATGTCCAATATATGTTCATGTACCAAAGGAAAAGAGGACAAAGTTGGAACCTTCTGGAAAGAAGGGAATTTCGGTAGGGTATAGTGAGAAATCAAAAGCCTACAAAATTTACATTTTGGGTCAGAAGACAATTGAGATCAGTAAATATGTCACATTTGAGGAAGATGTAGCATTTAGAAAGTCCATGAGCACTCACATGGAGATCAATGATGAAGAGAATCCTCAGGATATGGAAATTGACAATGTTCCTGAGATTCAGAAGGAGGCTCCATAACCTAAAGGAGATGATGATCCAGTCGAGCCCTTGGAACCTACTGATGGGCCTACAAATATTGTGATTGGAAGGAAAAGACCTCTTTGGGCCAAGGAAATAATGCAGGAGGCAGAAATTTTTACAGCCCCAAGAGGAACTTTCAGAGGAAGTAAGAGACCTAATAAGTTCTCCAGTTATGTAGCCTTGATGAGTCAGATAGTTGAGTCAGAGCCTTCCAGTGTTGAGGAAGATTCTAGTCAACAAGTTTGGAAAAATGTTATGTCTGAAGAGTATCAATCCATACTTAAGAATGATGTTTTGGACATCGTTCCTAGACCTGAAGGAAATACTGTGCTATCTTTTAAATGGCTCTTCAAGATCAAGCATGTGACTGATGGGAGCATTAAGAAGTACAAGGCTAGATTTGTGGCTAGAGGGTTTTCACAAAAAAAAGGGAGTTGACTATGAAGAAACCTTTTCTACAGTGGCTCGTTATACTTCTGTTAGGACCATCATTGTTATTGATGTATCTAGAGGATGGAAGATTCACCAAATGGATGTAAAGACATCCTTTCTGAATGGTGTAATAGAGGAAGAGGTTTCATTAAGAAACCTGATGGATTTGAGGTACATGGGAAGGAGTCTCATGTTTGTAGGTTGAAGAAGGCCTTGTATGGTCTTAAGTAGGCTCCTCGTGCTTGGTACGAAAGGATTGATCATTACCTATTGATTTTGGGTTTCGCAAAGAATGATGTAGATTCAAACCTCTACTTCAAGGTAATTAATAGTGAAGCATTGATTTTGGTCTTGTATGTTGATGACCTGATTATCATTGGAGAAGAACACCTCATTCTCAAATGTAAGAAGGAGCTAGCTTTTGAGTTTGAAATGAAGAATCTTGGTCTCATGCATTACTTTATTGGCTTAGAAGTTTGGAAAAAGCGTGATGAGATGATTCTAAGTCAAGGGAAGTATACCATTGACGTTATGAAGAGGTTTGGTATGATTGATTTTAAATCTCTTTCTATACCTATGGAGATCAACTTACATAAGTTGAAGGAGCCTGCAGCTAGTTCAGAACTAGTGGATCCCATGATGTACAGGCAGTTGATTAGTTCACTGATGTATCTAGTCAACACTAGATCGGATATTTGCTATGCAGTGAGTGCACTTAGTCAATTCATGTGTGAACCAAGGAAGATACATCTTGTTGCAGAAAAACATATCCTGAGATACTTGTGTGGCACAATTGGATATGGGTTGAGATATTCTTTGGATTTGGAGCTGCATGGTTTTATTGATTTTGATTAGGCAGGGTGTGTTATTGATTGAAAGAGTACCTCTGGTTGTTGCTTCAGTTTGGGATCTGCTATGATATCCTATGGATATTGCAGTAGGAAGCAATCTTTAGTGGCATTGAGTAAAACAGAGGTTGAGTACATTGCAACTTGTGTGGCATCTTGTGAAGCAGTGTGTCTTCGAAAGCTCCTTAAAGGATTATTTGGACAATCAATGGAGCCTACTATCATTCATTGTGATAACCAGAGTTGTGTGAAGCTTTCTGTCAATCTTGTGTTTCATGATAGAACTAAGCATGTTGAGATCAAATACCATTATATCAAAGATATGGTATTGAGGAAATCAATTCAGTTTAAGTATATCAACACTAATGAGTAGATGGTAGACATTCTCACCAAACCTCTCTCCAGGATAAATTTTGTGTACTTTTGAGATAAGATTGGTATGGTGGAGAATCAAGCCCTAGCTGAGAAGGAGTCTTAGTATCAGTGATCCTCTCTTAATGAATTTCTTTATTGATAGAGATTTGAGATGCAAGCCCTTGATAATGCATTTATCCTTGAGATTTAAGGTGAAAGCCCTTGTTTCCACCCTCTGGGAGAGCCATGGTGGATGTCATGTGTGTGACTCCATGACAAACATCACGTGAGGTATTATGAGATGATTCACTTGTACTTGTGTTTCACCCTTTGGGAGAGCCATGGTGAACGTCACGGTGAGGTGACAACATCACATTGAGTGATGAGCACTTGTACATACCATCTATGGAGGTAGCCATGATGGTTGATATCATGATGAGGTGATATCTGATATCACAATGAGGTGATACAATCTTTTCTCACATGGATGTAGCCATTTTGATCAACATTACGATGAGGTGATATGTCTTGTTCTGCTGGAAGTATTCCTCCCTAGCTGAGAAGGAGTGTTGAAGATCACAATAGTGGGATGATACTTCCAAGCATGCTTTTGTGACAAATAAATTTAAATATAGCATAAGCTATTTAAATTTAAATATTATGATTTTGGAGAAGTGCCTCTTTAAATAATAATCAAGAGATAAATATTAAATTTATAAATAAGTTATTATTTAATGTTTGGACCCGACCTGTCTTGAAAGTCACGCCTTCTCAAGAAGACATATTTTCCCTTGAGGCCAACATCTCTTTGTGAATGGGTGAGATTGGGTATAAATATGATGTCTTTCATTGTATTTGTTCATCAAGTTTATTCAATCAAGTTCGCATTCTTGAAGAGTAGAAATCAACGCCCAACAAGAGAAGAAGTTCGCACTTGACAACAGATCTTCATCTACAACACCAAATCGAATATTAGGGAGTAACATATTCATTTGTATCATTGCATCTAGGAGAGGTTATATCCATTGTTTTACATAAGAAGTGTGTAAGTAGATTTCCGCTCTTATTATTATCAATATGTAAGAGATATATTGGCTAGGTTTTTCTCCCTTAGGTTGGAGGGTTTTCCCAGGGTATTTGTTGTGTTGTGAGTCAATTTTTATTAAAATTATGTGCATTTGCATCTAATCATATATAAAACTAACACTCAGAATGAGCATTTCATTCACAGAAAAGATGAAACGAAGTTTGGGCCCCGATATTCCGCCACACGTCTTGACTTTAACTCTACAGGGTTGTGACATGCTCGCTCGAGCCTTATCTATTTTCAAAAGTTGGGACCACCGCCATCATTCGTAGGGAATGCATCTGGCTCATGAATGATTGTATTCATGATTGGGAATCTTTTTTGTTATGGGCTTGCAAGCGGTGGAAGCCTCTTGCTATATATACTACTTCTCTCAACCTTGTATGAGGTTGAAAAAATACATACAAAAGGATTAGGAAGACACTTAGCCTCTTGTTTTGTTAGATAATTGTAAAGACTTATAGAGTGTGCCCTTGTAATTTGGCCTCTCTATTTCTTAACCATTTGAAAAACATTGTCCTGTGTTGTTATTGAATAGATTATTTGCAACTTCATTGATTTGAATAGAATACTGATTTAAGACCATGTCTTTTGACTCTTCTTTTTCAGTAAGTTTTCATACAAATTGTTTTATGTTATGAAATGAACTATTCAGGTCTTTCTCTTTAATGATTGTTATTTTCAGACATAGAAGATTGCTAAACGGGCCCTTAAATCGCATCCAAAAGATAGATTTATTGTGCATTACATCTAAATCTTGGCGCATCGCCTTAGTTCTAGATCTTTTATTTTTTATATTTGATTATTTTTCCCATTCAAAACCCCAGTTATAGAAAAAGTCAACTTTTTTAAAATCCGGAGGTTACTCAGTTCAGCACAATAGGTCCCCCCCTTTAACTGAGTTTCGCATAAAGGTTGTTACCTTGTCAAATTTTGGCACCAACATATAGAAAAGACTATCATGATACTATGTAAAATTAAATATATTATATAAAGTTTTGAAAATAATAGATAATCAAATCAGCTCTAATATTACAAAAATAATAATTTAAGTAGTACATTCATATTGATTAGGATTTGAAACATACAATATAAGGTAATATTATAAATTTTTACTTTGTATTAATAATGAATAAAAAATCAGATCAAGTATAGATATATATCTTATTTTCTAATAAAATCTAAAAGTTTCCACAAACCATGATATGATAGACCATTTTTTTTGGATTGAAATTATGTGTGATTTTTTACATCAATGTTTTGGATCATGCTTCATGATCCATCATCAAGATGTTGTGCAAATAGAGAAGAAAATAAAATGGAGTAGGAGAATTATAAAAATAAATAGATGAGGGCATGGAAAGGTTGGAAAAGACAGCTCAAGAAAAATGAAAGGTAACGATAACAAAGATAATTAAGAACACACAAAAAATTAAACCAATAAATAAAATAAAAGTTAATAAATTAAGACTATAATATTAAATCTTTATTAATGTATTAAAAACCACTATTAAATTATATTATAGATTTATTATGCAATAATGTATATTAAAATTCCTAAGATACAACTAATAGAATCATAGTCTATAATAATATATACCTTAGACTTGTAAAATTGGACACAATTATAAATAAAAGGTTATTAAAATAAACAGAACAAAAAAATGTAAGACAATTAAAAGACTAAAAATGCATAAAACAAATAACTTATAGTATATGAAATATCCAAAAGATTATAAAATCCAACAAATAAAGGAAAAAGGGAATAATAAAGTTAAAGACATATAAAATGAAAGATAATATTATAGATTATTATAATAATCAATTAAATGCTAAGAACAAAGATAAATTAAAGCAAAATAAATGAAAATAATAAAACCAAAATGATAGAAGACACTTAAAATAATAAACAATAACAATATTAATGAAGGTTATAATAAAGGATAATAAGATTATTAAATTAGATTAAAATAATATAAATATGAAAAAAACAAAAATATTAAAGAATAATATTATTGGATGTGATCCAAGGATCAACAAGACTGCACAACTATTAAGGACAATGAGTATATTAACATAGTTTAAAATTATATATAAAAGCAATATAGAAAACCAAGCCTATTAATAAGGACCCCTAAATGGTAACAAAGATTAATAAACAAAAGAAAATAATATAATAATAGTGAAAAAAGCTATGAAGTATATTAGTAAGCTTTTCAATTGCAAAAAGAAATATTAAATAATACAATTATAAAATATTAATATTACGAAAGACATTCAAGAATTTACAAACAAGTCTCACGCGCCTGCAACCATTGTTGAGTCGTTCAAAAAACAAGTTTTATTTGTCGTTTAATGGTAAAAGCCTCCAAAATATCAGGTAAAAGCCTCCAAAATCTCACTTATCACATAAAATCCAGATAATTATTGATTTGACAACTGGATGTGAACATTCTATTTTCATTTGAAATGTTTTTTTGTCAACTTGATGGAAACTTTCTTTTTTCATTTGCATTTTGCATTGCTTTATGTTTTAAATTATCTTATGCAAATATTTTGTACTCAAATAATGCTTAATTTTTTAATGAATAAATCTATATTTGTCTAAGTTTATTTCATTCCATTATTTAGTACTTATTATAAATTGTTTAATATAATCACATGCAACTAGAATTGGCAACACATCCATGGACAAATACATACTCTCTAATATATTAACATACATAAAGTTTTCCATCAATGTAAATCCTTGAACCTCCTTTAGATGCAAGTGCTAGTAATAAAAATCAAATAGGTTAAAAAGACATCAAAGAAGTTAGAAAGTTTAGTGAAATAAAAAAGGAAAAAAGACAAAATGAAAAAAAATTAAAGATCAGTAAATAAAATAAATCGATAAAAAAAAATTAAAAATGGATTGAAATTAAAAAAAAAGAAAAAGACAAAAAAAAATCAAAAAGACAAAATAAATAAGAATTAAGACAAGACTTGACTATATCTACAACATATAATAATAATACCACTTAGGAAAACAACAATCAAAATAAGAAAACAAAAAATTGAAAAGCAAAAGGAGGAAAGAAAGATAGACAATAAAATTACTAATAAGAAGA
Organism: Sequoiadendron giganteum; assembly: GCA_007115665.2. Taxonomy (NCBI): domain Eukaryota; kingdom Viridiplantae; phylum Streptophyta; class Pinopsida; order Cupressales; family Cupressaceae; genus Sequoiadendron; species Sequoiadendron giganteum. Next base: position 239,237,209 of record CM021102.1, read on the forward strand.
AAAGACTATGTAAAATTAATTCACCTATATTGAGAGGTGCCTTACAAACAATATTTGATCAGTTTCAAGATCTAAGGTCGTGATCTCATAAAGGGGAGCTTCTTAAAAAAGTCAAGTGGGTGTTGTTGGTATTTTTTATGATTATTTTAAAGTAGGTGGTCCCATGAATTTTGTGATGTAATTTAAGCTTAAAAGTTTAAGCTCCTAAATTTATGAATGTTCATAACCTCATGAATTTATTATTTTGCATATTCAATTCAATATAGTAAATAAATATTAAATGATAAAAAAAAAAATTGTGAGAATATAAAATCTTCATATGATTGATAAATAGTTAAAAAAAGCTTAAAATAGTCCACTCCAATTACACTTTTGCTTAATTTTTCAAACTAAAAATAAAAAAATTTATTGTTAAAAAAATATATATATTTAATCCTATAATTTATATTTTTTTTCATGTAACCCTACTCCTTAAGCCCCCATAATATCTTACCCTAAAAGTTTTCCAAATACAAATATTAATTCATGCACACACATTAGGCTACAACCTTGGGACAGCGTGATCCTAAAATTCATTAGTATAAATGACAAAGTACAGAAGGTCGTGGTATTTTAACCCTAACAGGCGCGGGGCACTGTTTATTGGTCTTTCTCCCTTACTGCTGAACGTGTCTTAAATAAGATGGTAGAGCCTATTATTGTCCACTGCTGATTCCTTTATGCTGGACCTTATGATTGAGGAGAGATCGCCTGAATATCAGCTGATTCTGAGAGCACTTATGCTGGGCGTCTTATTTAGTAAGGGCATGGGGATTTATTGCCTGCTCTTCATAATCAGCGACTGCTGACAGACATTTCATTCGTTGCAGTTTTGATTTTCCTGTCAGGCATTTCATTCCTTCATTCGCCTATTTTTGGATCTTATCCCTTAAATGCTGGCGGTAGTTTCTCCTTTCTGACAGGGAGTTAAATTTGCTGGGCAACTTCTTGTCTATTCTGGGCGACTGGCCCTTATAAAGGAGCCCTTGGAGGAACTTCCACGTCACTCAAATAAGGCCACGCCCTCCTAAGATCAAGTTCAAAAATTGGGAAGTAAATTGGAGCCTCTTCCCGATGGATATTACTCTGCATTTCCCAGAGTATGGAGAAAAGGTTTACCACAGTCAGCTATGAGGTCAAGATAGAAATGGCATAATGGTAAATCGTCTAGGCCAAGGTGCTTGTATTCTTATCAACTCAGCTATGAGGTTAAGATATGGGATTCCTGTCTTAACCTTATAGCTGACTTGTGATAGACCTTTTCTCCATTGGAAATTGGTCTAGATCAAACTGCTTGCCTTTGCAGGTAATATATATTCCTTATCCCTTTTAGCTTTTTTTAAAAATCTACCATTAATTTATTTTCTTTTTCTTTTTAAGCTAATGCCCAACTAGGTAGGGCAAACTCTCTTTCTAAGTATGCAGAGGATTTTCCTCCCAGTATGTTGATTTTCTCCCATCATTCCAAGATGAAGCATCGAATACAGCTACCAAACATCTTCGCATCCATGGAAAGAAAAAAGAAATAATATATTGGCTCATCAAGTGAGCACAATATAATCTCACACAAGCTGGAGTTATCAGCATGTCATTGTATTTCTCAGCCCTTTCATGCCTGAGTTTCTTTCAGAAAAGACAAGACTTTGCTGACTAATCTGTGTCTTGAATTGCAAATTACTTGTAATTTTGAAAGGAATTAATCTTTGCACTGAAAAACTTTCTTCTGGACTTTATTGAAAGAGTATCTCTGAACTTTATGTATTGTAAAAATAGTACAACTAAAAAATATGCTGGGCTGAATTACACGTCTGTAGTTAACAAGCTTTTAGACAAGGTCCATGATTCAAAGAGTAAAATATTTACATTTTTGGAGTTCTTTTATTTAAACACCTAAAGTTTGTTTATATGTTTATTTTTGTCCTGAAATGTCAATGGAAACATGTATCTGAGGTTTAAACAGGTTGGTGTCTTCATGCTAGAGATTGCCATATTATAAGATGGCTCACAAAAGTAATCAATCACAGGCACCTATTGGTTTGGAATTGAAGCGTAGCTAATTGGCATCTGTGTTTCTTATTTTTTGACTGAATTGAATTTGATTGGATGTACAGAGTTGTCTTAAGTAGAGACGAAGTAGTAAATTTTGCCATGGGAATAGCTTGATGGAAAGAAAACCTTTACAATCATAAATAGTTGGTCACTATTCTCACAATGAAGAAAAAATGTGTTGAACTAAAACCTACATGGCTTAATAATTTGAAAGGTGGAAGATTTTAGAATGCTTAGTTTGATTTGGCATTGTGCATTTACATTAAAAGTGATTTAATTATGGTCTGAACTATATAAGAATAAACACCAACCTTTTGTTTGGTAATTTTTTATTTTGTGCAATATTTGGTTTAACGTGATAATAAATCTTTAGAATGCTGGGTATAAAATACCAATATATATGTGCAGAAATTTCGTCCATTGCATTAAGAAATTAAAGTTTCCTAACATGTGAAGCTCTCTCTTTGTTTATAAAAGCTAAGAAATTCTGCAGGAGATTGTATATTTTCTTTGACCTAGAGTTGTATTATTATATGGTGGAAGTGCATGACTTATTTGACCCACTGCAATAAGGTATTTAAGCTAGATGGTTGTTCTTAACTTTAAATTGTCAATTCTGGAAATGGTTTAACAGACCTTTGAAATTCCTATACGCCTAATCCTTGCATCAACAAGTGTTGTGCTAGTAACCAAGATTATATGAAGATAAAGTTTTGCTCTTTGAAGGAAGCCATTGACCTCCAAATGGATCATTTGTTTCTTGGCTCTTAGAACCATTTGACTTCTAAGGGACCTGTCAAACATGACAAATGTAATTGAAGGTCAAAGATAACAAGAACAGCATAGAGTAACAACCTGTGTGTATGGCTGCTTGTTATGCAAAAACAATGCACACTTATATAACAATCTGGGCGCAATATGCTCAATCTGGGATAATGGAGGAACGACTATATGTTTTAAGAAACTTGAGAGCTGGTAGAAAAAAAATGTCAGAGAAACAATAGAGCTTGATATGGCATCAAAGAGAAAATGTGATAGCCATTTTATTTATAAATGGGCAAATATGTGCCGCATTTTGTGAGAGATAGATGTTGATGTGCTTGAGGCAGAAATTATCTGTTAGAATCATGGTCATCAAGAGATGCAGGAGTAGACACGGCTTTAGGGGCATATCTGCATATACAATATAAAGTTAAAAATTAACTGTCGTAAATATAAATCATAAATTGTTCCTCTCATTTGTTATCTCTTATTTCAATGTGATGGGCTACCTTGCAACTTTATGATGCCCGAGTATGCCTTGTTTTGTAAGCTTGCTCTCCTTTTCTTCCAAAATCCCGTAAATGTGTTTTCCATGTTCTTGAAATTTCCTGCCAATGTTTTGTTTTTAGTGAGAGATGAATGGCCTTGGTGGGATCTTTGACTTCATAGGGAATAGAGAACTCCATATGCTTAAAAAAAAAAAAATTAAAAAATGGTTCTTCTTTTGTCTTTTGTAGCAAGAGAAGTCCATGGAGGCTTACACCATCAAGGACATCAAGGAATGACCTTTGCCCGTCTCCTGCAGAAGGGACATGTCTTGTCTAGGTCTCCTTATCTCTGATATACAGACCTGTCTCCAAAAACTGTATCCAACCCCCAATGTTATGGCCCTGGCATAGTCATCTTTTCATAGACTAAGATAACAGATAAATCCAACGTTGTAAAGGAACTAAATCATTTCCTAATACATATTAACCTTATTAAAGAGGATAATGTTTGATATACATATTAACCTTAAACCAATTCGGTATTTTTATTTAAAATATGGAGGAGTATGAAGCAGAATCAGATCTGTAATATTGGTATGAGAATAAGAAGTCTTTCATCTTTTTTGTTCCCTCAAAAAAAAAACAATATTGTCTATTCAGTTCCGAGAATGCACTTTTGACTGTATTTATTAATTAATTGAAAATCATAATACAACAAATTTTTTATTTTCAATTAATTAGTAAATACCGTCAAAGGTGCTTTCTTGAAATTGGATGAATGTTTTCATGACATTGCCTCTATTGACAAAAAGCAGTGTGTGATTGAGAAAAAAATTGATTATCTTACACAAAATCCACCTATGAAGTGGGTGCGATATGGGCGAAGGGTCTGAAGGTGCAGGTCCAAGTGAGGGACTTACTCCTCAGGTGTGGGTTAATTTGTATTTTTTTTTGCTTTTTATATTTGAGTGTTGATCATCATTTTTTGTGTGTAGAGGTTAGGGAGTTGAGTGATTTATAGAGCAGGGTTTCTATTCTAGAGAATACTCAGTATTATGCAAATACAGTTGAAAGTATTTTTAAGTTAGAGGTAATCTCAACTTTAGAGAAGAAATTGTAGTATAATGAGAACAAGTTAGGCATGATAAATGTATTTTTTGGTTTGTTTTATTTGTTTGTATTTTTCAAATGAAATTTTCAGTCTAGAGATTAGAATTATCTTTTGTTTTTGACGCTTGTATAGTTTCTGGAAATATTAGCTTAATGATAATTATTTTAGCATGTGATATTTTTAGATTTGATTATGTGAGTTTTCTATCAATGTTTCAAATAAAACTTCATGATTCATGATTAGGAAATAAAATTCAAGAAAAGAGAAATAATGAATCATAGAATTTGATCCAAACATTGATGAAAAAAACTCACAATCAAATTCACAAACATCTCACACTAATTTCATAAACTATGAAAAAATTATGTTTACCATAATTATTCATATAAATATTTTATTAGCTTGACAACTTTGACCTCTGAATTGAAGTCTACTGTTGTTATTTAGAACTTTGGATTACCAACTCCATACCAGCGCCACAACTTGTACAATTAGTATCCAATTAAAGCTTATAATGCTTCCCCATAACAACAGTTGTAGTAGATATCAATGAGAAGTGTGGATAGATTTTTTACCTCTGGAAAGATGCTTTCTAGATGCCAGTCTAGGACTCCATCCTTCAACATCCTTTGAATAATTATGATAGTCTCATTTGACCGCTAGTTTTTATGTCCCATATAATTGTTTTCAGACATTCAAACTAACTGTCTAGATCCTGCAAAACTATTGATACCTAGTATTATATTTACAGATAACTCCAAACTAGTGCCCTTTGTCATTCCAGAGCAGACTACCTTCTCCACCTCTTCCTTGGCTGTCCCTGGAAAGCCCATTAAATTTTATTTTCTGCCAACTTTAAACAGCAGTAGGATACCCGCCTTACTGACACACTTTCCTTTCACAAGTTTCTTATCAGGGACGTAGACTAATGTAATTTGTTGTCAATAATTTTTTTTTAGATTTTTTCAATTTTCATAGAATGAAATTACTTTTTTTTTTTTATAGGTTTGAAATTCCCTTGCATTGTGACGCTGGCTTAGATGCCACGATCAAAGCGTATCTCCTCTGTTAAATTCACCTAGGACTTACAGCTAGTCTTGTATGTTGGGGTATGCCACATCTATTATTGGAAACATAGAAGGCATAAAGTGATGTGATTTTTGCAGTAGATAAGTACAACAAAATTACTTGCAATTCAAATAAGGATTTTTTTATTTATTTTTGTTGGAGAAGTACCAACATATTTCCACATTGCCTGCAATCCAAACATTCCACATCTGAGTGCTTGAAACAGTTGCGATAAAGGATAAGTTCCCTCATTGTCTTAAGCTGAAATAAAATATGGAAAAAAGGTTACTAGAAGTATAGATGGATGGGGTATCTTGGTGTCCTTTCATTCTGCAGATTGGTCAAATGATTTTTCCTTGCGGCAACCTCCAATGTAATGCTTCACCTGTTTCGCCAGCCTTCAACAATTAAAAAGCATGGTACATTTTTTTAAGATTTTTAAAAGTGCATTTTATTTTGGGCAAAATGTTTGGTAAGAAGAAGATTTTATACATTCAATTGATTTTTTTGGAATGATAAACACTAATAGAATTTGGCAAATAAATAATTAGGTAACTAAAACTTTTAGTCACAATAACTGAAAATGACTAAATTTTATTGATCGTTCGCAACTCAGCGATAAATGAGTAAATAAATGATTAATTTGATCATTGACTAAAAATTATTTAGTCACACAAATAAAAATGACTAAATAGTTAGTCATTTATTTAGTCACAATCCATTTGAATAAATCATTTAAAGAATCAAGAATATAGCCCGCCAAAATACTCTAAAAATTTAATATACTAAAACTTTTCTAGAAATCTTATTTTCAAGCGTAGCCTTCCAAAATGGAGTTTTCATTTCAATAAACATACTATAAAACCTTTGTTGTTGCTTATCTCATTATTGGTCTGTTCAACAAGGGTTACATTGTTTGTGCTACTATTTGTAATCCAGGTATTTAATTGACATATATTTGCTATATAGGGTTTAGAATGATCTCTTTTAATTTTAAAAAATAAATCAGATGCTTTTGAAGTATCAATGTATCTTATATAGGGTTTAGAATGCTCAAATTTCTTCAAATGCTTTTGAAGTATCAATGTATCCTATACAGGGTTTAGAATTTTTTTTTAAATTTAAATAAATGATTTATTTGCCTATGAATAGATAATGTGGAGATCTCCTAAATTTGCCCCAACACACTGTCATTTTTGGTGTTGTATTCATTACTCCAGTTGCTAAATTTTTGCATGTGACATCTTTAATATCTTCATGACAGAGGTTTTTAAATAGATCTCAAATTTTGCTTTAATCCTTATCATGGTAACCCTTGAGTTCCATAATCCACCTTCAATCTCTTCTAAGAACATTGTCTTAAGCTAGACTGCATAGTATACATATAAAGCAAGTCCTTCATACCTGCCATTGTTCTAAGCCACCACTCAGTGCCTTGCTTAAAATACTGCCTCCATAAGCACAATAGCATGTTTTAAAATCATGGTTGTCATTGATTGACCATTAAGGTCACTACTTTTATCACGATACAATGAGATTTTTATCTTCAAACTCAAGGCATTATGAAAGATAACATTGTGAATTGTTTGTTGTGTACAATTTGATTTTCTTGCACATTTATCGAGCTTTGCTAACTGCCTTTAAGACTCGATATTGCACCCTCAACTATAATCTCAAACAACTCACTCACTGTCACTTCAAGATTCCTTTCATGAGCATCCTTCTATAAAATCAAACTATGCCCTATAGACTGCCTACTTATTTACTACAGGGGACTCATTGTTTCATGGTATTGTGGGTTTTAAGATCCTTCAACCTTCTTGTCACTACTTCACAATTCATAAGGTATTATTCACTATTCTCTCATCTTTGATGAGTCTCAAAACATTGCTCAAACATGCAATCCACTACCTTCTTTATACAATGGCTAAGAAGAAACATTGAACCTGTGATAACCACTGTTAAGTTTCATTTGGATAGTCATTCCCCAATTGCATTTGCCTTGTCTAACACTGCCAATAGCATTTAAAAAACCCTTGAGTTCGGCAAAGGGGTAAGGAAACTCGCTATTAAAATCTTCACTTTACTATGCAAGGTTTGAGCTTTATTATCTTGTCACTACTCAACCTCTTTTTGATTGTCACACCTCAAGTGACTGTCATTCTTCTTACCATAAATTGCATTTACAAATGTCATTGAGCTACATAGATTGCAAGATTTTGTTATTGGCTACAATGTCTCAATCTTAAGGCTTTTGCAACCTCACTAATCCACTAGAGTTATGATTTATGTTTCTACAGAGACCTAAGGTTTGTACCCTATTCATGCACTTACCAATGCTTCTGTTGGTATTAAAAAACAACCTTAAATCTTGGGTCAGGAAATTAGTTGTCTTGAAAGGGTTGTGGTGTGATCTTGGATTGTATTCTAGAGTGTGTGGGAAGCTTGTGTTTGATCATTAAGGTATGTAAACTTGATCAAGTAAATGTATCCTATATAGTATGGGTCTTTCTTTAAAACTTTCCATAATGGTTATTTGCATATCACATTATTATAGTTTGTGGTAACCCAAGATTGCATTCAAGTATGTAACAAACTTGGTTTGTAGTTTAAGTTGTACACACTTTTAAGTAACATTCATAAGGTTTAGAAAATCTTGATCACTCTCTAGAATAGCCCATTAAACATGGGTTGTGCTTGAATGCACTACATAATTGATATAACACAACCACTTTGCATATCAACTAGGGTTATAGGCTCTTTATTGCAACAAGAGGTAATCACTTTTAGTTAACTCCTACTAGCATGCTTTTGGAATAAATGTTTGACTGCATTACTTCGAGTGTGGAGAATTTTGTTTTTTTCTTATAATACATTCATTGAGAGTTGTAGTAGAAAGCTTCTTATGCTGAAAACCATCCTGTAAACTTTTTTTAAGCTACATTTAGGAGGCTTCACGGATTTTTTGTGATTTATACAGCTTTTTTTTTATAGTAAATGACATCGGATTCTTTCTGAAATTGAAATAATTTATTAATTATGGTTTTATGATGATTAAAATGTTTTATTTAGAAGGGGTTAATATGTGGCATTTTTATGTGCAAGAAGAATAGATTGTGATGCAACATTTGGGTATGGACGGTTTAGGCAAACTTGGATTTCTATCAATAACATAACCAGGTTGGAGAGTACTCTCAGTTGGCCTGAAACACTTCTAGATGTTTTTGCTTGGAAGCAAAACTCGAGTGTAGGAATTTTCGAATATCCGACAGAGGAAGTTCGTACATTCTAAAGATAAAATCATAAATCTACTGGTTCAATTTTGCATCCAACCTGAGATCTTTAATATCCAATAGAGAAAGTTCATACATTATAAAGATAAAAACATAAATTTGTTGGCCCACTATCAGATCCAATTTGAGGTTGTAAAGATCTGAAAAAGGAAGTTCCTACATTCTAAAGATAAAATCATAAATTTTATTGGTATAATTTGAGATCCAATTTGAGGTCATGAAGCTTCGATAGAGAAAGTTCCTACATTCTAAAGATAAAATCAGAAATCTACTTGGTCCAATTTGAGGTCCAATTGTAAGGATTTATCTTTTTAATTATACTTTTTGACATTTGACTTGATACAAATTTTTACTTTGGAATTATGGTATTGCTTTTCTTCTAATGTTTTCAACCCTCATTTTAGGGAAGAGCTATGAAGATGGTTCCTTCAAATGGAGACTACCCTTTTCTACTATAGGTTTCGTCTAGAAACACTTGAAGCTCTGGTATTGTCGTACTTAGGTACAACAGAGTTTGACGTGAATTGCAATTAGTATTTTATGTTGATATGGATATGTTCTAGCCTATAGTTAATTGTTGTAGCATAACAGATAGGCTAAATGGTTGTTCATGTACCATTGTTTGAAATTTTAAATTGCTACTATACCTTATTCTAGGACAAAATCATAGGGGGAGTCTATACATAAGACACCATTTTTTCAAATTCAAAATTGTTGGCTCTTTCACAATTGTTTGCTTTATTTATTTGATCTAAGACAACCTGTTGTATAGAATATTCTCTCAAAATCATAGTAAAATCGTTTATTCTGGGATGAATTTTTAGAATCTTTCCCATCATAACAATGAACAAAAGCATCAGTCATTAACTTGAACTTTGCAAGAGTTTCATCAAATTCTACTTTTCCACTCTTTTTTCCATTCTAAATTTTATTTCCAATTTCATCCATGAAGAACTTCCTCAGCCTCTAGATCCTATTGTTAGCCATAACTTTACCATGTGTCGAGGATAGCTTCGAGTTTTTACCCAAGCAACAATTGACCAAATTCGGCCTTACCAAAATCAGACTGAATTTTATCAATTGTTGCTTGGGTAAAAACTCGAAGCTATCCTCAACACCTGGTAAAGTTATGGCTAACAACAAGATCTACAGGCTAAGGAAGTTCTTCATGGATGAATCTAAGAGTAAAATTCAAAATGGAAAAGAAAGTGGAAAAGCAGAATTTGATGAAACTCTTGCAAAGTTCAAGTTAATGGTTGATGCTTTTGTTCATTGTTATGATGGGAAAGATTTTAAATAGTTATCTCAAAATAAATGATTTTACTATGATTTTGAGAGCATCTTAATAATAGAATGTTGTCGTAAATCAAATAAATGAAGCAAATAATTGTGAAAGAGCCAACAATTTTGAATTTGAAACAATGGTATCTTATGTATAGACCCCCCTATGATTTTCTCCTAGAATAAGGTATACCAATTTAAAATTTCAAACAATGGTACATGAACAACTATTTAGCCTATATATTATGCTACAACAATTAACTACAGGCTAGAACATATCCATATCAGTACAAAATAGCAAGTGCAATTCCTTTCAAACTCTGTTGTGGTAATTACTTTGTAAGGAAGTTTACACTCCATGAACATTCTTTGTGCACATCAATATGTTGGTTATTACCTTGATCTCCTTTATGATCAAAAGAATAGTAAATTTCATTGCATAATTCATGACCAGTTTGCAGTGCTATGATCCAGTGCTCTTTTACTTCTTACTTATTGTGTTCTCAATCACCATGTGCAAATGACTTAGAGGACAAATCTTTGTCACCATTTGACAGTAACTTTCATTCATTGTTTTTGGACTATTTGTTATGATTCAATCAATGTTTGACAATGTTCTTCTTTTCTCAGTCCTATAGGGTAGAGGACAATTCACATTTTGCAACTCTCTAACAATGGTAAATAGATACAGTAAAGATATTTAAAATTTTAGAAGTGGATTTTTTTTTTGAATTGCTAAAGCCTATTTATCAGTTTTATAACTTCAAATTATTTAAGCTATTTTAATAGTTAAACTTCATATTATAAATATTTAAATTACAATATAATCAGGTACTTAAAATAATTACAGAGAAGTTGAATAAAAATTAGTAAATTACTATTGAAAATTTTGCATGTTTACAGGGTTATTTCTTCCAACATTTCGTAGGCCTATTTTGGATTCTATGGAAATAGCAAAGGCAGTTCCACATCCAGGTCTAAATGAAGTGATGACCCATCCTTCTATGATGAAGTTTGCAAGATACACCCAAGAATAGATCTAAAAATATCAAATTTTTAAACCTTCAGATCTTTGAGATCGTTGCACATTTGATTTGATTTTTGTATAATTGGACGGATCTAAAAAACTGTTGCTTGAAAATGATGTAAATGAAAATATTATTTGTTCATAATAATCTAAGGGTGTTATTTTTCACTTGCATAATTCTTTTTTGTCTACCTTAAGATAACTGTTAAAATTATCATTTTTTTAATCATAATATTTCATTGAATATTTGTATTTTGTTAGATTGCATTGGATAGTTAATGGTTAAGTTTTTTTTTTTTTAAATAATATACTTTCCATGTACTTTTCATCACTTGTAAATCTAAATTTTTGTTACTTTTTGTTACTTTTTGTGATCATCAAAAATAGAGATGATTTTAGTCTCTGTGAAATATTTCCATGCATGTTTGAGATCTCTACAAGGTGATGAAAAAGGCCCTAGGGTTTGGTAGGGTTTTGAGTAGCCTTATTGTTTTGATGGTAGTTGTCACTAAGTTCTCTCCTTGCCCAAATATAGTCACCTGATAAACTTCCATGATGCTCTTGATTGTAAATTATTTTGTTCTCCCTACCTTCTCACTATAGGTCTGATTCTTCAACTCTACCGACTACCCTTCCATCTCACTGTCTTTTCATGCTCTTGCATATATTCTCTTATGAATTTATTCTTATGACTCTGAAAGCTATCACTAGGTCTATTATGACTATTAGGTCTTTGAGGGTATATGATTTTATACTACGAACTCTTATATTGTCATACTTTTGATGAAAATTCTTGAAGCATGTTTGCTCACAGACTTAACTCTTTATATATTCTCCATTATGCATTTTTAAATTCATGGTTTCTAGCTAGCTATTTATTGGTGTAACCATTTCCATGTTTCTTGGGATTATCATCCCTATAGGATAGTTTCATAAGACTATGTTGTCAAGGTAGTAGATGGTCGCGACGAGTTTCATAAGACTATTGTGACAATTTTCATAATACCACCATACCACAAGAGCTAAGAAGACACGGTGCGATGTAGCGACAACATCCACCATTACCGCAAAGGCCCAACAATAAATGTGTGATATAGTGGTAACTCAAATACTTCTCCTGCATCACCATAAGAGCCAAGAAGACACAATGTAGTGTAGCGATAACATCCCACATTAACACGAAGGCCGAGTAATAACAATGTGGTGTAGCAATAACATCCCACATTACCGCGAAGGCCGAGCAATAACAGTATGGTGTAGCGGTAACATCCCGCATCACCGCAAGGATCATGTCAAAACAATGTGGTATCATGGTTTAACTATAAAAAGAAATATCACATTTCTTTGATGCATTTTTTTGAAACAGTTTTCTTGCCTTTTGTATATTGCTAACACATTTTCATGTATGTCTAGTAGGGCACCTAGCTACAACATATGAAACAAAAAATCCTTGTTGCTATGCTTTGATGGATGTCTCATCGTTATTACTGGATATCTGATGTAGTGCACATTATTAAATTGTAAGCCTATTTTTTAGATTGTTTCATTTAGCATCACCAATATTCTCCACAAGAACATTCTCCCTGTTTAAAATGATGGAAATGGTTCACATCTCTTAGAACAATTTCTCTTGCAACAATCTTGGAGATGAATTTAGATGGAGTGTGAAAATCAAAACATACTCGAAGGTTCTTAACAACTCTAATAGTTGTACCACCTAGTGCATGTTTAACAAACCAAATTTGCAATTGCTAACTTTTCACTATGGTGGCAAATAAATGATTCTTTTTTCTTCTATTCCACAACATTGAGGAAAAGTCTTGAATATGGAAATACCATGTTGCCTTCACTTGCCAAGCCAATTTCTCCAATTTTGCATAGATCTCCCATGTTTGTGGATGTGATTTTTCTCCTAAACAAAAAAAATGTACCCATTTATGCCCTTCAATCCAACTACATGTAGGTATCTTTTTAATTCCTCTATCTTTCATCAATCTCCTTACTTTTTGAACCTCACCACACCTACCCACTTCTACATAGATTTTTTAGAGAAGAACATAAGTTGCAACATTTTTAGGATCCAACTAAAAAAGAAGTGCTTCTGGAATACTCATCCTATATTCATATATAATCCACAGAAACCAAAGGTTTAACTGGCATCTTAGTAAGAATGTTTAGGGTGTCCTCAAGATAGCCAGCAGGGGCACAAAGGCCAACCATGCACACCTAATGATCAACTATATATGTAATGCAATAAGGGTTATTGGTGTGTCAAGTATGTGCAACCCTCATCCACTAAACTTGCATGAATGCATGCATCTAGAACACAAGCAAAGCCTACAATATCGGTATTCTAGAGTGCTTCATTAATTCAAATATTTTGAGAGCTTCCTTGCAAAATCCATTGTGTGCACATTCTGCAATCATATTATTTCATTCCATGAGATGACATCTCTTTGAGGCATTTTGTCAAAAAAATCATTTTGGTGTCAAATCTTTGGTAATTATCATTAGTTTTATTACATTCAAATTTTAAATTCTAGGAAATTATATACAGTAAATCGATTGATTAACTAAAATATCTAGAAGGATTATTTAAATTAAAGAGGATTTTATGGTTATTTTTGTAACAATGATTTTACAGTGTAGTTAGCTTGTTATTTTCATTCAAGATACAAGTCATCAAATTCAAGCACATACCAAGAAGATGATTCATCAAAGTTAAGCACATACCAAGAAGATGGTGCTCTAGTTCAAACTATCAACCTCACTTAGTTTAGTCTACTTACATGGAAATATTAAGGAAGTTGGTAAAAAATTAATATATATCATTTTTTGTTTGTGAAGGAGAATCCTATGAGATTCAATATGGCAGTGGATCAATATCTGGTTTCTTAAGTAAAGATGATGTCATGGTTGGGAAACTTGTTGTGAAACATCGGGTTAGTAATTTTTGGATGTTAAGGCTTCCTAGTTAGATATCAAAGATCTTTTCACATCAACTTCATTTGGAATTAATGTATAAATGGATTCTTCCATGGTGCAAGTCTTTACTCAGACAACACATGAACCAGGGTTGACATTTTTTTTGTTTAATTAAGTCTGATGGCATTCTTGGGCTTGGTTTCCAGGAAATGTTTGTTGATAATGTTGTTCCAGTCTAGTTAGTGTTTATAGCCTTCATTCTATAATCTGAGCATATGATCACCTTTCTTAAACTTTGAACAAAGTTCTGAAATCAAGGGTTCAATATGCATATTTTAGGCCTATGTTGAGCACTCTATTTAAGGCATTTGTTGACAAGGCCATAGTTTTTTAATTTATTTATCTTTCTATTTTGTTTGGAATTTCTTTTGTAAACTTGCAATATACAATGCACTTGTATGCTTTCTGAATTGAGACTAATATTAATTTTGTTGGTTGTATTGAGGCATAGCTTCATTCATGGTAAAAAAGGCAGCACCATGTTGCTCATATCAAATGGCATGTTGCATATAAAGGAGGAAATATTCTAGTTGGGTTATTGTTGATTGCGTTGAAGGAGAGAGCTTCATATATGGGACAAGATCAAAACTCTCCTTAGATTCTACATGCTACACCTTGCTCTAGGAAGATTGCTCACATTGTAGAAGTTTTAAGAGATGAAAGGGGCATCTTCTTGCATTGAAGGGCTTCAAGAATGTGTTTCCATCATTGTAGAAGTCTTCTGGAGAAGTTTCTTTCTTACAGTCATTTCTCTGCAATATTCTAACTTAGATTTTTAGTCTTGTCATTGAAAATAACAATTGTAATACTCTATTTGTAAGTTTTAACTAGAACGCCTTTCTTTTATTAATAAAGTTCATCAATTTTGCCTTCTCAATGGTTGTCTTATTGTGTGCTTGATGTGTATTTATATGTTTTATGTTTAAATCCTCAAATATCAGTCAATTAAAATGAATAAATATACTACTAATTGACATCAATTAATAATTAAATTGACTAAATATACTACCAATTGACAAAAATTAGTGAACACTGAATAAATATGACTAGATATATGATCGATGAAACCAGTGAATAAAAATGACTAAATATACTACCAAATTACAACAATCAATGACTAAATCAATAAATAATAAGTGATCAAATTACATCAATCAATGACTGAATCAACAACTAAATAAGTGACCATTTAAATATATCAATGAATAAAAAATGACTAAATAAGTGACCAGATTACAACAATCAATGACTAAATCAACGACTAAATATACTACCAAATTGATCAATCAAAACAACCAATAAATAACTAAAAATGGTTTATTCATCAATCTAGTCGTGTTATATATGATTGGCAATAAACTATTAGTGGTCACATGACCAACTGTAGTCATTTATAAGCAAATTTTAGTAGTTTTTTCAGTCTTTTATTGATATTTCTATACTAGTGAAAGGATAAGCTATTAGTTTGTATTTTTTTGGCTTTAATTTTTATGCTTGGAAAACAAAAATTCAAATGCAATTCATGAATAAAACCTTATAGGGAATGGTAAATGGGAATGGAACACCACCTAAAAATATAAATAAACTATCAGAATAGCATAAAAGATATGATGCTATTATTGGTCTTGACTTTTATTACATTGAATTGCATCATATAGATTTAGACAGATCATCATCAAAAATTTGGAATAATTTGAATAAAATGTTTGGAGCAAAAGATTTTCATGAATTTTTTTTCCTAAAACTTCAATTATTTAGATTCAAAATGGAAGATAGAATCACTATGTCAAATCACATAAGTAATTTGAGGTCTCTCATTAGACAATTGGTAGAAGTCAAAGTAGCTGATGAAGATGCTAAGACTATTTTATTAAATAGTTGTCTTCAAGATATAATAATGTTATTTTCACATTTAATCAAATAACTTCTCAAACACTGGAATATATGATTTCAGCCCTTCAATAGAAGAAAAAAATAAATGTATGAGATTCAAAATTTGTTTCTCAACAAGAGAATGCATTAAACTCACAAAAAATAACAAAAAAAAAGGGAAATTGAATGTTAATATTGTAAGAAAAAGGGTCATGCAACTTGGACTTGTAGAACTCAAGCCAATAATGGTCTTAAGGAGAAACTCAAAGAAAAATTAAATGATGTTAACTTATCCTATGTTTAGGATGAGGAACCCCATATGCTACTTTTGTTGAAGATAATAATTTTGAAGATATTAGGGATGAATACTTATTTTAAACCTTCACCATTAGAGGTTGGAGGATTTTCGTCATCTCGAGCCAGATTCTCACTTAGACATGGTGCTTTGTATGAGAAGCATATTTTAGTTTTGTTTCCCTTTTTTGATGTTGATAGAATGCATATGTTGTAAATTTTATTTTTCAAAGTGTAGTGTCAAAATTTACATACCCTTGCAATTTCACCTACACTTTTGTATCCACTTTAGTATCCACTCCATTATCATTTGTGTAGGCTCATCTTAGCCCTTGCATCAACCTTTTCCCCCTCAAAATTATTGAGACCCCTTTTCAACAACTACCTTTGTGTATCAGTTTTGTGTTAACCTTTTGTTTCCCTCGTTTCTCGTCATTTTTTAGTATGATTTGTCTAGACACTAGCACATCGCAGGGACATCCATGCACCATGATAGCATCACATGACATTTTAACATTCAAAATTTCATTCTTGAATATATTGCCACTTGTCACATGACTTTGGTCAGTGGAAATGGATCAGGATGTCTTGTAATGGCTCAAAAGCCTCCTTTTCCTTCCTTTTCTCTCTTTAAAAGCTATATTTTCACCTCTCTTGCTCTCTCTTGATCTCTCTTGATCTTTTTATTTTTCTCTCCCTCTCTTTTCTTTCTCTCTCAAGAAGTCTTTTCTTCTTTTCTCTCAAGCTTGCACAACTCTCTATAGCTTGCTACAATGGTTTCAAAGCTCTCACAATGTTCCCTACAACTCTCTTGGCTTTCACAACTTTCTCTCTCTTTTTGGCTTCTTCAAGCCTTGCAAGTAATATCTAATTGTCTTACATCACTAGTAAAATTTGGCAAATAAATGACTATGTAACTAAAAAAATTAGTCACATGACTAACACTAGTAGAATTTGGCAAATAAATGACTAATTTGATCATCATAAATGACTAATTTGGTCATCAGATAAAATCACAGCTAAATGACTAATATCAGACAAATAAAAATGACTAAATAAATGACTACTACCCCTCCATTCATTTTTATTTTGAATTTGATCATAATCCATAGAGCTTAAGCCCCCCTCATGGGACCCCTACCTAAGCGGGCCATTTAGCCACCTAGGTTGTTTGGTGCACCAAAAATACCTATTGCGTGGAAGGCATTGCCTCGCAGTGCAATCTTAAGGCCTTCACATATTTTATAAAAAAAATAAACATTTACATTCTTTAACTTTATTATGTATTATGTTAATGAATCATTAATGATTTTAACTATGATTTGAAGCCAGTTTGATTTTCCTATTGTGTTAGGGGTGATCCCACAATAGTGGTTTACAATTTTTGACACTGCAATTATTATTTTTAACTAAATCTTCACTTTCAGGCTCTTGTAGCGGTAAACCGTGAGGAATTTCAAAATGATGCAAACTAGAGTCTCATCACATTTTGTCTCTAGATTCTAAAAATATTTTTTTCAAAATTTTTGGAATCATATTGCACTTTTTTTTCCATCTCCCACGAAAACTGGTTTTTTTCAGAAAACAACATTTTTAAAAAGTGACGCTCAGCGTATACAACATAATTTTTTTGTATGAAGGATAAAATTCTAATTTTTTCGAATTTAGATTTGTAACTATGGTATCTAGCACTTTCATTTGGTCTCATAGTTTTTTATTGAATATTTTTTCCTTAATCAAGTTTCAAAGTCAAACCAATTGCAATTCAGACATAGGCGAACTATATACAACATAACATTTTTCTGTATGAATCGAAATTCAATTTATTTATTTTTAATGGATCAAGGACATCAATACCCAGCCTCAACATATTTTTAAAAAATTTATTTTGATAATTTGCTATTTTTCCACATGTGCAAACCAGAGATTTTGATTTTCAGTGAAAAACCTATGTTTAATAAAACTAAAAAATAAAATACACAATAAAAGCAAATCATATTAAAATTATATTCGACAGATAGCTCATTCCGGGGACTATCATTGTCTAGTTGGGTTTCTGAATTTTTCTGCATTTTCATTTTCAAATTGAGCTTCGAACAACAATTTTTTACAAAAAAAATCATTTTTTTTAGGAGATAGGGGAAAAAGGGTGTTCGGTCGACCTCTTAAAGGGGTTCGCCAAAAAAATTCATAGGGTCCGGAAAAATGACGGGTATTTTTTTTTTAAAATTCCTATTAAGGGGGTTCGACTGAACCCTAGTTCGCTTGAACCCCTTTATTTTTATATTTCCACTCACATGAAAAAGGGGTTCGAGCGAACAATTTGGTTTGGTCGAACCCCTTCACTTTGTGTAGAGGGAAAAAATGACTTTTCCCTTCCTCCACAAAAGTGTTCACCACTTATGTGGGTTCACCCTTAGCATGTCAAATATATAAAAGATAAATTGTGGTCAATTTCACTAATAAAATATGATTTAAACAATCCAATTGCATTTTGAGGGATATCTTGCAGACACTTACATTTCAAAAGGTCAAGTAATTATTTCTAGAAGCAATTAGATTCAATTTACATGGATTGTAGAAACGTAATGTTTGTAAAAGTAATTATTTCTAGAAATAGTGCCTTAAAAACATAAGGTCAAGTAGTTATTATTAGAAGCAATTATATTCAATTTACATGGATTGTAGAAATGTAATGGTTGATTCTATTGAAAATGAAGATTTTTCCCTTAAAAAAAGGACATTTTGCCCTATAAATGAAGATTGATTAAATCTTGTTAAATATAATAATAAATATAATTATATTATATATAATATATATAATATATTTATTATATTGTTTTTTATAATTAAACGAATCTTAGTCGTTAATCATTTTTGCTTTTTTTTTGTTGCTTTTCACCATTTTTTTTTCCTTTTCCTTGTACTATTGGTTCCCACTCCTCCAAACTCTTCCTCGCTAGTACATTGACCTTTCACTTCTCCAATTTGGCAAGTTACAACCTAAAAATAAGGTTTCACCAAGGGTTTACTTTTTTTTGGGGCATTTGGACCTGAACTTTGGCTATTTGCATATATCTCTCGTAGGGCTTAGGATCTCTTCATGGGTATTGGATTTAAAGGAAGCCCTCATCTTGGCGCCAACATCAAGTACTTGTATATATTTTTTGAGGATGGATTTTATTTTCTAGGCCAAGTTGACCTACTGCTACTAGCGCCTCATTTTGGTGATTTCTTCTAGTTCTAGTCGACCCTGTGAGGAGTAGTATCTGACATTGCTGGGAGATTTAAGAGGGGTGTTTGGCATTGCATTTGCAAGGGGTTTGAATGAAAAACTCATTGGTGATGAGTGTGTCAAAAATAAGTCTATAATCTATTGTTTGGTGCTTATTTACATGTATGATTGCCTATTTTTTGAGTTTGAAAATTGTATCACAAGGATTGTACTTTTCTATTAATGAAATTTGAATATAAAAAGCTTTGAAAGTTCATTTGGTAGTGTACTCTCCTTCTATTTTTTGCACTTTGAATTATTTACTTTATGAAAGTTCAAAACATGAATGGCATATGAAACTCAATGTAAAACACTCGCAAACAAACGTAATCAGCCTTATTAGAGAGATTTTTCATTTCATGGTTCATTTTATTTATAAATGTGTTGAATATATCCTTAAGTTCCTCATTGTTCATGGATTAAAATTGATTCCCTTGCACTCATGACATTTTTTCTTGTAATAGATGCATAAATCAACTGAATGTCTAGTATCACTTGCAATACTCCTAAAAAAGGTAATAGAAAGATGTCTATAAATTACTATGAAAATGCTAAAACATAAAATGGGAGCTCCTCCACACACACAATCAATTTAAACCTACAAATTCAACTAATAAACACGAGGTCTGAAAGGGCTAACTCTAGGCAATTAGGTCACAAAGATAGTGATTAGGGTTTTTCCTCAGTTTGTACTTAAGGGGAAAGAAGCCCTAATTACATCATGAAATTTGGATTCTTCATTAACACAAACATGAAATGAACCCCCTATTTGATAAAAAGACCAAAATAGTCCATAACATAAAGATGAAGAATGAGCTTTACCTTAGGAACAAAATAGTCCATACTATGAAGATAATGCAAAGTTGTGTCTAGGTATGCATTACTAAACCAAAAAAGATGAAGTGAGGTCTACCTCGTAGTTGAAAATGGACTTTATGCCTATTATACTTGTTAAGGTAGGAATATCACATTGATTATTTCATTTTTTAGTAGAAATCATGCTCATTACTGTAACCTTTTCTTTATGCAATATCTATAATATTTTGCTATGTGAAATCATGTGATGTATGCATGTGACTTTGTAAGACATCTATAAAAATGTATAGTAAAATTATATGTGGTTATTATACAAACATACTTTCTTCATGCAATATCTATCTTGTTTTCTTGCAATATGAAAAAGTGTATTCTTGTTGGATGTATGTATCTTGACTTTGTAAATTATTTCTCAAGCTGTAACTAAGGTAGCTATTGATGCATACATACAATATACTATATCCTTTTAGGTTGCACCATTGCAACAATAATTCATGTTTGTGTTTGAAGTAGATTTGGTAAAAGCTTTCTTGTTTAATCTTTTGTAAATTCAAATTAACATGTAATGAAATATATTTATCATCCAACTTTGGTAGTGGAAAATGCAATGATACCTAATTAGTAGTAGAAGTTAGAAAATTACAATGTGATGTAACATATTTTTGAATACAATCTAGCCCTTGTAGCACTTGGTTGCACACACACTATCAAGTCCATTGTTGATAAAAAAATAGAACTCTACTTCTCTATGTTCTACAACACTCAAATTTACCTCCCATGATAACATCCAACTACCTCTTGTCCATGAATAGGTCCTAGGATATCCTCCTCATGTGTCAGGTAGTCCCAAAAGTGGAATTGGAAGGAGAAATGTCATATTTTTCACTTCGAATTGTATATTTCTATTGTAGTGATGAAACCACACCTTTTCAGCAAACCAAGACTATCATGAAATCATCGCAGTGGTTTCTAAACTGTTGACTATGTGAACAAAAAGGTTTGCTTCGCCATGCTTTTTGGGTATTTTCTAAGATTTGAAACCTTATGAAGTGATTCCTCTAATAAACTTTGATTAACCTGGTCCTTTATGGATTGTATAGTTTGGAAGGCTATTGTTAATCCCAAGAGTTGTACTTCTATAACTCTCAATACATTTTGTTCTTGGATTGAACTCAATGCCAAGCTCGTGAAGAATCACATGGCATGCTAGAGTTTTCTAACAAAGGGACTCTCCAACATAAGCTCTCCCGAGAATTCCCAATTATGCATTTGAACTCATTTCCTTCCATGTCGTAATGGTATTTTCATCAAAAGTATATTCTTTAACAATGACAACATTTAAGAATTTGCACTAGTAGAATGTCTATAAATGTAGTTCATATGGATGGGTATAAGATTTTTGTGCATTCACACATTCTAACTCCACATATTGGATGTACAAGGCAGCCAAATTGTTGTATCTCACTATAATTCAGCCTTTTATGTTGGATTTCAATAGAAATTTACTAAATCAATAATATATATCATATTGTGAGTTTTTAGCAGAATATAATCTTTACAAAGTTCACAGATGAGATATTTTTTACATTTAGCTAAGTTAGGACTCCAACCAACATGTATTCTCTACCACACCCACACATTAACAATCACCATGCCCTATTGATCATTTAAGGTTCCTAGGAATATCCCTACAAGCTATCTCAACTAAGCATTTCACTTTTCTCTCAAGTTCCCTTAACTGAGAGTTACCAAAAATGAATAGCCCATGAGCTACCTTCACAACCAATTAATGGCCCATGATCAACCTCTATTGAGACACAACAAGATCAATGGTCCAAAAGAAACCTCAACTGAATCTCAACTAGATAAGTAGCCCAAAATAAACCTCAACAAAGCCTATCACAAATTGATGATTCATAAGAAACCTCAACCAAGCCTTAAGCAAATCAATTGTCCATAAGCAACCTCAAATAATCCCCAACCAAATCAATGGTTGAAAAACAACTGTAACTATATTTTAAGCAAACATTATACCCATGATCTATCTCAACTAAGACATTCATCAATTGAAAAGTTTTAAAGCATTGATTCTTCTTTATGATTGTCAATGATCAGCTTGTTAATTATTTAACAACATCAATCACACTCAATTAATAGAAAAAATATCAACTCAAGTCAACAAATAAAATTAGCTTTAACTCTAGTCAAAGCTTCAACCGATAATAGAATAAAAAATTGATCAACATAGTAGTCTTCTAGTCAATACATCAACAATTTGACAAAAAAAAGTGGTCGCTTGGTCATGGACCAAAATAAACAGTCAACAAGAGGAAAAAAAAGCACTAAATGAACTTATCAACACCTTAGAGACTTGATGATATCATAATAAGCTTCCATGATATAAATAGTACAGTCCATCATTACCTTTTATATACTTGAAATGCACACTGATCAATTGAGAGGGAAAGTCAACTAGAATGGAATTTTAATGAGTTCCTAGTACTTGCATTGATAGGTAGGTATAACCACCCATTTCAATGCCAGGACTGCCAGGATAGAGAAATATGTTTGTAGATCGTCAAAATTTCAGAAACTTTATTATACAAAGAGGATGTTATGATGTAGTCATAAAAATTAAAGATATAATGATGAGAAAAAAACTATCAAAGATGCATAGTAATGAGACTCAGCCTCAACAACCCAATTTTGAAGTCAAGTCTCAAATTTGGAAAAATGACTTGCAAAAACTCTGCAATTTAATATATATATAATGTACAAATAATTGATTTTACTTATTTTTTGAATTGTTCTTTTGTTGATTTGGGAAGACTCATCCAAGTCTATGATTCGGTTCCATTGGGCTTGTGGAGCCCTTCTTGGCTCATGACATTGTGTGAACTTACTGAGTTGCATGTATACATAATCAAGTCATCAACCCTATTTTTGCTTTCTTTGTACTTGACCATCTCCTAGGATTGTCTGTCCTATTAGCATTGGATTTAGCACACAAGCATTTTCAGTTTTTGCATTGTACTTAGACCATGATTGATGATAATATTGTTGGCTCCTCCAACACATCCTTAAACACTGATACATGAGGGGTATTATTTTCACCTTTTGTGTGGCCTTCATCTGTTTCTCCTGCTCTATGTGGGATCTTTCCCAGCTCCTCTAACTATAGGTATACTATTTTGGGGTTTACCCTTTTTAGGTTAACCCCATGAATCTATACTTTTGTGACTTTTCTTGCTTTTTCATTTTTGCTTTGTGTCAAAGGCCCCTTTTTCCCTAGTCCTTTACTACTGTACCTATTGTAAGTTTCAATCCCTTTGATCTATTTTGGTCATTTAGTGGACATTAATATAATTTGTTTTTTATTTTTTTATTTCTTTCTTTTTGATATTGAATCTATTTTTATTTTTTTAAGAAATGTGTTTAATAAAAGGAGAAAAATATTGCAATGAGATCTCAATCAAATGACAACTTGAGCATTTTCTTTGAAAAGAGCCTCTCAAGTCTCAAACAACTTAAGTAGAATAGGACGTTGTCTAATATTTTCCTCTGATATACTTTGATTTATAGGTAATCCAGCTATATAGAGTTAAAATGGAGGAAATGGAGGAAGGAATAAAATTAATGATTCTAAACAACTAATAACTTAATATGAATAGTAGAGACAATGCAATGCTAAAACATAATGACATAAGAATGCATAATGAAAGCAGCTTCCAAGGTCTACCTAATTAAATTGATAATATTGAAACCCTCTAAAAGTAAACGTGAAAAGACACAAGGACTGAAGGCATTTATAGTAATAACACAAGAACATTTATGATATAATAAAATTGTTATAGATCCATTGGATAATGCAATAAACAGGAAAATCAATTAGATAAGAATTAATATTCATGGACAAACATGTTGTCGGAATAGTAATCATGAATTCCTTTAATTATCTAAGGTGTAGATAACTCCCTGCTTATTGCTCTAACTGTGACGTTTTGCAATCCAAACTCAACACATCATCTTTGGAAAAAAAGGGATATTAATGAAATTTTACATAAATAGTTCAAATTACTTTTGGAAGTTCTTGGGATAAAGTTGAAATATGTGTGTGCCTGTAAAATTATTTCAAGCATTTTGTTGAAATCGCTTCTATATACAGGTCCTCACAAAAGTTACATTTTTTGAAATATTTTTTCTCACCTAGGAATAAACAAGAAGTCGACAAAAATTGTCAAGTCAACCAGTTTAAATAGTATATCACATTAGTATTAGCATTTTGATCCAATCACTGATATTTGTATCCAATAGTTATTAAATTGAATATTTTTAAAGATACGTTGGAGATAAATTGAATTGAACTAGAACTATGAGGGAGATCAAGTTCTTTAGCTCTTTTTTGCTTGAGCAATATTCATGTTGATTTACTTAAATATGTTAATTTTGGTCTATTTTATCTTGTCATCAATGACTGGAAGACACAATTATTGATTTCATGATTTGATTTGTGGAAGGGGATCTAATCACATGGTTAAATGTTTAAGAATATACTCTATTTTTATATAATTCAAATGATGAGGCCATTATCAATTATTTTGCCTTCCAAGTATATAAACATGTTCTTCTTCTACTTAAATCACTTGTTTATTGCAAGATTTGGTGTTTGACTTATCTCTTCCCTCTTTGCTTGGAGATAATATATACAATTTTGGAGAATTATTGGCTCATCCAATAGTAAGATATAACATTTCTTTCAATTATTACATCCCATTTCATAAATTTGAGTTTATGTTTGGAGGTTTACTAATTTAAGCTCTTTAACATAGTGCAATGTTGTGGAGTAGATAAAATTAGGGCACTTTGATTAGTATTTTTTTGCTTGGATAGATTAAATTCGGTTGTTACCTCAATATTTAATACAATGTAAAGCGGCATGTCTAATTTTCTTGTATGAAAAGATTAAATGTCCTAGTATAAGATATTTTTATTATAACCATCCTTTTTCTTCCTTATCATTTGTTGTACTCCTTTCTTCCTTATCATTTGTTGTACTCCTTTCACTAGCTATATATTGACTTTCTTTATTTTTGTCGAGAATCTATAAGAGACATTAGGAAGTACTTGTAGCAGATCCCCTGCTTTGATAGTCCTAGAGAGAGAGAGAGAGAGAGAGAGAGAGAGTGTGCGGTACAATGATTTTGAGTTTCAATATGAGGGGGAAAAGAGCATAGGATGTAGTGCTCTACTCAACAATGCTTAGTTTGTTAACATAGTTTTCTTAATAATTTTTTCTACCATGAAAATAGTGATTCTTTAAGGGACGCATCCTTTTATGAGAAATCCAATATACATGGCAGTGATTTGGTGTGCAGATTTGATTTATTATTATTACGAATACTATCCGCAACTAGCCTACCACAAAACATGCATAATGAAATGAGTACTACTTGAAGATTTGGTCAGTGGTTTATATCAATAAAATTATGTATCAGGTTTTTTTTGCAATTAACTATTTTTTATTAGTCATTATTTTTGTAGTGTGGTAGTTCCTTTCTTTTCTCCTTTGATAATATGTAATTTTTCTTTCTATAATGGTGGTCTTTGATTACATGTTTATTTATATGGATATTGATAGGTGAAAAGTCTTCTGGGAACAAGTGTAGAATGGATTTACTACATTTTGCAAGCTTTTAATTTTGGTGATCTTGTCTGATATCAAGAAATTTTCCATATTCATATGGTAGCACTTAATGCACAACCAAATCTTGTAGAGAATGAGAAAAAAATGCTAAAAAAATTAATATCTTTTGTTTGATGGAGGTCATATTCAGGTATGATTAAGATATTTTCTTGAAAAATATTTAGGTAATATTGAGCACATCTCTAAAAAAATGAGGTCTTAACTAAATTGGAAATATAATTCGAAAAAGTGTTTATAAAATGCCACAAGTTGTTATTCAACTTTCGTGAAATAATGATTTTTGCCATGTGTTTCAGTTGGCAACCCTTAATTTTTTTTTGCAGTCGACCTTCAAAAGATAAAACAATCCCATTGAGGGTCATTGTTGAATGTACCAAATTATCAATAGAAGATGTTGAATAATTCTCATGAAGAGCCTTTCTGTAAGTTGTGACCCTTTGGGACTTGATGTTGGTTGTGTTAGCTGGATTGATTTGTTTATTTTTTTCATGGTTTTGATTGTATAGTAATGGTGACATTATGTAGATATCTCTGCCAGTGTTAGAATTTGGACATCATTACTTATGGTTTTTTCATTTTTGTATGATATGATGAATGCACTTTTCATGATGTCATATGTTACTAAGTGTTCCTCTATATTAAATTGTTTTTTATCAAGGTAAAAAATGTGTTTTTGAAAGGACCCAAACCCTTTTACAACAAAACACCATCAATCAGCAAAAATGGGCTCCATGAGATGTGGGACATACAAAAGAGCCCAAAGGTCAGCAGAAAAAAACAACAAGAAAAATAGCCAAAATTCAGCAAAGCACAAAAAATGAGAGAGAAAGCATAGCAGAACCAAGGCCTGTTTAGGCTCTGCCAGCTTCCTAAGGCTAGAAGTTGCATACCATTATTTGGTGAAGAAGTTAACCAAGTCTTCAAATGAGCTCTCAAGAATTTCATCTTCCCCATCAATGATATCAGGCCTTAGATCATAGGCTTTGGCCCTGGTTTATCACCAATTGCCTAATGTTTCCTCTTTTGAAGTTCATTCTATAGGACAAATAGATTGGTGGTAGAGTTCTTAATTGTATTTTTACTAAACTCCGCAATTTTAGTTAGGTTGCTCTTCAAATCCTCTTGGTTATTTGGAGTACAAAAATCCATAGTTGCAAAACTTGCAAATACTTGTGAATTAGATCCTAGGTAAAGTGACTTGCCCAATAACTCGCTGACAACTTTTTGTTAAAACTCAATATTTTTTCATCATAACTTGCCAAAAAAATGCCAAAATCTTGCTTTTTTTTCCACAAAAGTTTATAAGTTATTAATGACCTATTGCATATAAGGTTCATGTGTTTCAAGTACTAAGTGGTGAATAAGGAACACTTTAGTAAAAATCATTTTTATTTAGTTTGGCAGTGATATGATATTTGATTTGACATTGGTAGTTTGGTCTCATTTTTGATAGTATAGTGATACCTGATCAAGGGTTTATATGGCAGTTTGACATGACTACTTGTTAGAACTATTGGTCTTGACATAACTACTTTGATCCTGATGATGGTTGCATAATTGAATGAAATATGAGCAGTAGTAGCCTTGGGTTTGTCCTCTACCTTTCAATATGTGGCATATAAGGGACTTCATTGATTTTTATAGAGGTTTCTTAGTCTCAAATTTTAATACTATGCTAATATTGATCATGAACAATTCTCATTTAATGATTCAATATCATTCATCTCTATATTATCTTATATTTAATAATTAGTAGTGTAATGGGGATGAGAGTCACCTGGCATCTTTAGAACCTCTAGAAATCTCTACACTTGTTGAAGCTTTCGGGACTCTTATCTTTCTTTTTCTTAACCCCTTTTAAGAAATCTTCTAAAGACTTGGAGGATTGAAGACAAGATCTTCAACCTTCCTCACCCAACTTAATAAGTTAAACAAAGGAAAAATGGAAGGCCTAAATTGTCATTAGACTGTGCTTTCTTTTGCATCTTTTGTGTAAACTTTTTGCAATGGATTGTTGAATGTGATTCTATATATATATATATATATAGAAAATAATTTTCTTGTTTATTTGTTATTGAAATTATTTTATTCACAAAAAAATGGTCGGGAAAGTTCTAGAAAATATTTTCACATCATTTCTATTTTGGGGAACGTATGAGAATTATTTTCCTCTTATTCTGCACCTTTTTGCAAATTGGAAATTTAATTTGGTACCACTTTGTAGGGTTGAAAGCATTATGGTAATATATTTAGCAGTGTGTCAATTGATGGTACAGTCTAGGCTTAACAGATTCCTCTTCAAGTTGTTACTTTTTCCATGGTGGGCTCACAAATTCCAAATATGCTTTTTCCATGGTGGGCTCACAAATTCCAAATATGCTAACTTCTATTGGAGTTGAGACTGATTATTTTGTGATTTTTCCATAGCTTTTAGTGAGAAATTATCAGAAGGAATTTTGTTTCATGTTTCAACCAATAAATTCTTGGTTTCCCGAGCAATGTTAAGTAAAAGGGCTAGATTAATAGCCAATTTCAACTTGAACTTGAAAGCAGGTTGCTCATTTGAATTTACCTCCAATCCAAAGTTCCAAGCTTAGTTTTTTAATCATTTGCATGGATTTGTATAATTACCACATTGTGTCTTGAAGGTCTCCTGTCTTCAAATAGCGAATATTCCATATGCTTTCAATGAGATAAGTTATTATAAGGAATTTTGTTTTATGTTTCAACTAATAAATCCTTGGTTTCCTCAGCAACGATGAGAGAAAGGGCTAGATGATAGCCAAGTTCAACATAAAGAAGGTTGCTAATTTGGTGCAGGGGCACCATATTGGCTCAATTTACAAACAAGGTCTTGAGTTTATCTTAGGTTGATTTTGGTGTGTTGAGTCTTTTTGAAAATTAAATATGGTAATTATAGACCATATGTGATGTATTAGGAGTCATGTGAGTTCATTTTTTTCTTAGTTTGCAATATGGTAAAAATGTTGTCAAGAAGAGTTGCAAAAAGATTTAAAAATAGCAAGAGTTATATATATGAAGGGTCAGTTAGTTAAAGATTCAGTTGTAGTGTTTTTTTTTGGTCTAATAAGTTGATAAATGCTTGTATAACCTCGAGGAAGAGGTTGGAGGATTGTATACAATGAAAATCAATAAAAAAACCCTATTTTATATTGTAAATTATGTGTTTTTGATTGGTAAAAATTTATTATGACTCGTACAACCCGTACAATCTATTTCTTGATCCAATTTTAATTTTAGTTGGTAGATATATGAGGTAGAAAGAGATTGGTTTTGGTTTCATTCAATTCCATTAGATTTATAGTAAGATAGTACATTTTTTTTTCAAATGGGTTATAACCATGATTTAGGGTCACAGTAAGCCTTCTAAAATGTATTACTCCATTTCTCACCATTGAAAACCCTTACAAATTGGAGTATAGAAGGATATATATGTATTATAAAATACCTTTACACTACAGGATCATAGGATGAGGTTTTGGTCAGATAGAATGACGCCCTAGGCTATCAAACAATTTTTTGTGAGCAAATAAGGAGCATAGAGGCTAGGGATTAATGAAAAACCATTAGAGAAGCATGGAAGTTAGTGGGGAAAACATAAGTATGTAATATTAGAAATGTTTGAGTTGATAGTGAAGATATTTGAGTCTGAAACCTAAAGGAACCAATAAACCCTAATGAGCACAAGCCTAATTAGGCCTATTAAGAAACCGGGATAGTCACCTTTTGAGTCTTTTGTTTCAAAGAACCCTATACTGAATTTTTGATATGCCTTAGTAGGCCCAAAAAGGTATCTATATATGCTTTCATAGTAGTAATTGGTGGAATTCCTTGAAATTTTTGAATGAAGTTTCCTAGTTGAAGGGCTACATGGAATGTTGATAGTTTGTGTGGAAGGGACTCATAGAAAGAATCCATGAATCCTTGTGTGGTCTAATTGTGTTTGTCATGTCATTTTAACTCTATGAAAGACTTTCTAAGAGTTGGTTAATCCTCTTTTAACCATGGAACCCTTTTGGTGCTTGTGATCCTTCAATGTGCAAACGGGTAATTTGGGGCAGTTCAAAAGAAGGTTTGTATTTTTGTGTAGTTTAAGATCTTGGGGTCATTAGTGGTTTACTTGCATTATTTCCACAAGCCAAAAGTTCTTTTAATGCTTGGTGAATAATTTTGAGATTTAATACCCATCTGGTGATTTTTAGCCATGTTGCGCTATATTCAAAGGAATTAGTCTCATGATGGAGAACCCATTATTGTATAATGTGCCTCAAGTCGAGTAAAGTGAATCCATGCTCTTCATCATAATTTGAAGTTGTTTCCATTCCAATATTTTGAGTTTAGTTTGTTTGTATGGCTTTGTATGAATACCACATTGTGTCGTGTGTGGATTTGGTTTCAAAGCTCTATTTCTTTTATTTTTAGTGGTGACATAACTCTAAAATTTGACTTCTGTGCATAACAGTTTAGTGGAAAATTGACAGCTCTGAAGGGTTTAGAGGCTCGACTGAGAGAGATACATGGATATTTGGATCTTGTTGTTGATGGGAGGCTTGCACTTAACCATGAAATTTTGTACCATCTATAGGTATGCAAAAATTTAGCTACTTACATTCATTCAAGAGGCTAGATCACTTATCTTTTGTCATATGGATGGATTAATGTGGCATACAATGTCAATGTGGGCTATAGTTTTTTTAATATGTTCAGTTTATGCATATTTTACAATGACTAGAGGATGAAAAGGGGCGTGTAAGTTAAAACAGCCATCAGTAACAATCATTCTTTATGCTATGTTATATTTATTCATTATTCCTAAAATTCTTTAACATATAGACTAGGAAGAGAACTCTATTTAATACATGAGTATGCACTACATATGTTGTTGTATCCAAGCCTTATGATCTTGGATATATCTAGGAAGGACCGAGAAAGGAGTTACATGTATATAATTATTTGATTGGATGTCTGAGAAGTTTTGGAATAATAACAATACAAGACTTGTATGTGTAACAATAAATAAAAATGCACTAGTTTTAATAAGAGTTGCATGAACATGGATATGGAAACAGATGTGATTTTTTTTCAATGCCCACCCTTCTGTTGTTAAGGAATTGATCTTATTATAGGTCCTCTCTATACTGGTAGCATTGTATTGAACACTACCTCTGAAACAAGAGCAACATTTTGTCTACTCTCGTACAATTGTTCTTTTTGTAATTCCAATTATTTGCCTATACTACAACTTTTGGAATATTGTGTAAAAGTGAATTTACAATTCAGTATGCAAATTCATCCATGTTTATGAACTTGCAACCTCATGATGGATAAAGACTATCTCACAAACCCCTTCCACTAGCACACAACAATACAACACATGCTTGTGAATATTGAAATAATTAATCGATTTGCATTCTCACATCACTTCTAGGAGCTCGCTCAAATGAATGAGAGGCTAAATAATTTAATATAAGAATATAAAAAATAGATTTATGGTTTCAATAATTTAATATTATGAACAACTTTTCCTTTCTCTCCTATCTTGTTCCCCCGTGATAAATAGTTAGAAATTAAAACACCAAAAAAATATGAATATTGTTTTCCAAAAGATTTAGTGTAACACATTTGTGAAAAAACTCAAAAGGATGTAAGAAGTTTCATAAGTCACAACCTTTTAGTACAAGAGGCCTTGTAATCTACAATGGAAAATGGAAAGCAATAATTCTTATTTCTATAGGGTTTTTATATCCTTCTTTAAGTACATTTCTTAACACAACCTTTATGTCACTTAATTCATGTATGCATTCAGAATTTCTTATATCTAATGTCTAACTTCATGATAATACTAATTCTCTTTGTGTAGTTGATTGAATGAATGGCTTCTTGAGTAATGGCAACCTCATCTAGAATTGACCAACTTGAAACGAACCCACTTTGTTCCTCTGCTATAATATTTGGAAGAATGAGTTCTAATTTATTTGTCATTGCATTTGAGATGATTTTGTACATAATTCCATGAATGAAGCTTGTAGATCCCTTTTCTACCCTCGAATATAATATTATTCCAGTTTGTCCAAATTTTTCCTTGTTTAAAATGATGGAAATGGCTCACATCTCTTAGAACCAAATTCTCTTGCAAAAATCTTGAAGATGAATTTAGATGCAGTGTGGCAATCAAAACACACTTGAAGGTTCTTAAATACTCTAATATTTGTACTAGGAGCCATGTTTAACAAACCAAATGCAATTGCCAACTTTTCACTATGATGGCAAATAAATGATTCTTTATACCCTACTGCCTTCATTTGCCAAGCCAATTTATCCTGCTTTGCATAGCTCTGCCATCGTTGTGGATGTGATTTGTCTCCTACACAAAAAAACATGTACCAGTTTACGGCCTTCAATCCAACTACGTCCAGGTATCTTTTTAATTCCTCTATCTTTCATCAATCTCTTTTCTATTTGAACCTCGTATAGATGTTTTAGAGAAGAACATAAGTTGCAACATTTTTAGGATCTAACTAAAAAAGAAATGTTGCTATAAATACTCAGCCTATATTCATATATGACCCACATAAACCATAGATTTAACTAGAATCTTACTAATAATGTTTAGGGTGTCCTCAATATAGCCAGCACTGGCATGAAGGTCAACCATACACACCTAATGATCAACTATATATGTAAATTGTAATGCAATAATGGTTATCGAATGATCAATGCAAGTAATGCTTTACTCCCGCTGATAATCAATTTTCTCCACGATATGCTTCATCGGGCCATTAGCGAGATGTGGTCTCTTGTTCCCACGATGGTCTGATGGGGATGTCATCAGTGGATTTTTTGTTTGTCATCAAGACTTGGGTGGTGGTTCCAACAATGGGTCGATGTTCATGTGTTTGGTGTACCATTCGGTGGGAGTGTGACCTACAATTTTGGGGTCTCACCGATTAAATGTGCTCAGTATTAGGGTCGTAATTTTAATTTTAAAAACATGCTCTAAAATACTCGTCGAAACCTTATTTTCAGGTTGTAGCTCACCACTTTGTGAACTCCATTATGTGGATTATGTGTTCAAGTTCATCTCTAGCACTCAAAAAGCCTAGTGCACTAAGCATCCAGGTTGATACTTTGGTCAATGACCTTATTTCAAGAAATGTTGGGCAAAATTTTTAGTATCTTATACCTAAGAGGAGTCTTAATAACCGACAGGAAAATAGTCTCCCTTACTATGATTTTTCTTCTATAACAAAAACTAATGATCTTATGCAAAAACCCTTTAATTGGACTCATGGATCCTCTCGTTATAAATTTAATGTGGTGAAATATTATCGGCTAGCCTTCTTTCCAACTTAAAATGTTCTTAACTCTTTATTACAAAGGAATTGATCTACTAAAATTACATGGAACAAAATGCATAAAAGATATAGGCAGAGATACCATCATTTTTAGTACATTTGTGTCTTTCCAATTATTCAAAGAAATCGACGACATTGAAAAATGTTGAAGTAATGGATGTAGTTGTAGTTGCAAATGAAAATGAGTGTGTAGTTCCTGTAGGTTTGATTGCCCTGAAGTCTGTTCTAATTTTTTTCTTAAGTTAAGAAAATATTTCATCATTTGTTTGTCCTCCTTGCATTTCATTCTTGCTACTAAATTGTCATATTTTATTGCTTCCCCCCACTAGAATTGTAGTTGTTTGCAAGTTCATTGTAGTGTTGTACAAAAAATTCATTATCAAGAGGAAAGGTGCCTATTAAAGAAATAAGTTTCATTTACTTTTTAAAATCATGAATATCATATGGGATTGTTAGATCAAATATTTAAAGCATGATTTGTAGTAATTTTTTTACTACATTTTGATTCTCTATCAAATTTAGAATTTGACAAAAAAAAGCCCTATACATAGTGTAAAAGGAATGAAATTTGTATATCTTTCTCCTACTAAACTAAATAGTAATATTATAGTCAATGCATATAGAAAACATGGGATAGAATTTTAGAGAGAGAATGAAGTAGAAGAGGGTAATGCTCTTTTCCAAATGTTAATAACTTAATAGTAAAGACTACCACAAGAACACAATACTTACCAAAATGGAAAAATCTATTCAAAATGAAAAACCAAAGAGGCTTACCTGAAAATGAAATCTCTTTTTTCATTAATGATCCTTTCACTAGCAGTGTACCTGGAGATTTCTCAAAAATAGAAACTCGAAACACTCTCTTGCAACAATCTTGGAGATGAATTTAGATGCGGTGTAAAAATAAGAACATACTTGAAGGTTCTTAACAACTCTAATAGTTGTACCAAGGGCCATGTTTAACAAACCAAATGAAATTGCTAACTTTTCACTATGGTGGTAGATAAATGATTATTTTTTCTTCTAACCACATCATTAAGTAAAAGTCTTTAATCTAGAAATACCCTACTGCCTTCATTTGCTAAGCCAATTTCTCCAATTTTGTTCTTGTTTAGTATTTACTTTCGTTGTTGTCAGCATATGAAGTTTTTTGTCCTTTATGATTCTATGGCGATTCTAACTTGGTTCACATGCTTTTTGTTTTAAACCAGGTGGATAGAGTCAAGGCTGTACAGAAAATGCAGGTGCCAATTGCAGCTGAGTGTCTTCAGCACCCTTTCTTCTAGGTTCTTTTAAAAAAAAAAAAAATCAGTAATATGTAGTTCTATATTTTTTTTATTTCTATTTTATGACTAAATGGTAAATGGAAGTCTCTGGGACATCCTACATGGTGATAAAATGATGTTATGCAGAAACATGATAGATTTATGAAATATGAGTCCAATCAATATTTTTACCATCTGATCAAAATAGATTGGGGAGAACCTAACAAACATTTTAAATTTTTTTGTAGGAACATCAAATAAGATTAAATTAGACTAGGATACTCATCTAAATATAGCCTATGGTGCTACAAAAGTATTAGCATATCTTTATCATGACTGTAACCAATGCATTGTTTACAGGGATGTAAATATATCTAACATTCTTTTAGATGACAACTTCGAAGCACATTTGTCAAAACTTGGCATTGCCAAGTGCATTTCCTCGGCCAAAACTCACACCTCCACCTATGTTATGGGTACTATTGGTTATATTGACCCTAAGTATGTTAGAACCTCAAGTATGGTATTATTCTTTTGGAGTTGCTGACAGGAAGAAAAGTTGTGGACAATGACTCAAATTTACTTCAGTTGGTAGGATTCATGATTTGTGATAAAGAAACCATCAAGATATGAAGATGAAGAAGTAAATGATCATTTTTTTTAAGGGATAGTTCAATGGTAAGAGAAACAATGAAGTAACAATTAACATGGTCATAAGATGATAGTAATCAGAATGAGGGAAACCTACAGATGATTGGAGCTTTATCACAATCATAGAATGAAAGTTCTTTTGCAAAGATGTATCATGTACTTATGCATTACATGGTAAGGAACTGTAGGTTCTGATATAAAAGAATAGTCATGCACAAATGACAGTTAGAGGATCAACAAGCATTACAAGGGTAAGGGACTATAGGTTATGATATAAAAGAACAATCATGTTCCTATTCTTTTGTAAGCTATTGAACAACATAAAGGCAAGGTTTTGGAGCAAATTTCAGCTAGGTTTTTTCTCTCTCAGTAATGTATTGTAATCTTTTCAAGTTCTTTCATGTTGGGACAGAAAATTGTAACTCCATTTTCACGCTTACACAACTGAATGCAATATCTTTTTTCTTAATAAAATAAGCTATTTTTACCTTCTCATTGTTGTTTTATTGTGCAAATATTTTAGATAGTTGATAAGTAATTTTTTTATTAATGGAAACCAGTGAATAAAAATGACTAAATTAGTGACTAAATTAATAATTAAATATATGACTAAATGACTAAATTAATGACTAAATATATGAATAAAGTAATGACTAAATATATGAGTAAATAAATGACTACCATGACTAAATAAATGACCAGTTAACAACAATCAATGACTAAATATATGACTAAATTAATGACTAAATACATGACTAAATCAATGACCAAATCAATGACTAAATAAATGACTCAAATAGTTTAGTCATAAATTTGGTTGCATTATAAATGACTAGCAATAAACTACTAATAGTCACGTGACTAAAATTAGTCATTTATATGCAATTTTTAGTAGTTTATTTAGTCATATATTGTTGTTTGTGTACTAGTGCATCTTTAAGCATCTTGGAATTTATTGTATCCCTTGTCTATGCATTTTCTATCTTGTTTCTTTATCTTTTTATCTATCTGTCTATTTGGTTGTCCGTCGAGGTGGAAACACTGAACCGAGGGTTTCACTGAAGAAAATGCCTAAACAACACCAACAATTTTTATTAGGAAAAGGTGTGGTTTCCACCTTGCATAATTTTATAATTTAATTATTTATTTATTATGTGGTGCACCTAAGGAATCTAGAGATACGTGCATCACATGGGTCTAGCATTCTTGGGACCACTTTATGTGTTGTATGTAATATTAGATTGAATATTTAATGTGGGGTTGCACATGGAGAAAAATATTTAATATTAAAAAAATTTAGTACCAATATTAAATGAGGGGTTAATGGTTTTGTAAGCTCATGGCATTAGTCACATGGTTTTATGTAATACCACTTAGTGGTTTTCTATGAGATTTTTTCTATAAAACTAAACACATGGGTAGTTGCCTAAGGTTGGTTTATTGACTATTTTGGCTAAGGGGTTGAGAGAATATCTTGTTATAATATTTGAGGGTTGAAGCATGGAGTGGGATGTGTGGTTACATGCTTGTTCACATGGAGTGCTTGTAGAGGGCTTGGTGCTTCAAAGGTGTTCATGGAGGACTTTGAAGATGTATTGTAATGTTTATTATTGAGTAATACATGAGTGGTGGATGTTTTTGGAGGCTAAGTTTTTCCCTCTTGAGAGTTTTGCATAGATTTCTCTATTTGGGTTATGTGAAAATTATCTTGGGTGGATGCATATTTTCTTTCATTTGGTATCAAAGCCATGGTTGTGGTTTGTATAACCCTTGTTAGAGGAGATTTGGTGCATGGTTGAATCTAGGGTTTGCATGGAAAGAATGAAAACATTGCAAGATATGAGGGTTTTGTGCAGGTATTTTTGTAGATTTAGGGTTTTGGGGTTGTAGATTTGCACATGTGGCTATTTTTTCAGATCTAGGCTTATAATTTTTTGCTTAAAAAATTATTTTGTATGGATGTTCATCATGAGGGTTTTGTAGGGGAAATGTTGCAGATGACCCCTTGGGACAAAACAGACCTCACCATTTGATCCAGGAGGCCCAAGAGATGAAGATTGGCATAAAATTTGACCTATTTTGACCATTGTGAGAAAATGCAAAAAAAATTGATACTCGATTATACGACCATCCAAATTTGTAATGTGTAGAAAAAAATTAAAATATATTTTTGCGGGTTTACAAAAATATTGCATTTAAAAATATTATAAAACCTTGCATAAAAATCAAATTGAAAAAAAAAAAAAAGAAATTGGGTGGGGGTCTGCGAACTCCCCTATACCCTGCCTAGCATGTCTATCAATGGCAAAGATCGGCGTATAGGCTACATCCTAGTCATGCCTCTGTCACCGGTGGTAGGTTCCCCAACCGTTGTCGAAGTTGATGGGGTAAGAACCCCAGCTCCTAGGTCAGTGGTCTTGTGGATGACCACTAGTAGCCCCATGCAGGCCTTCAAATATGTAATTTGGCCTTTCAAAATTTTAATATTCTACCAAAAGCTTTTAAAATTAAAAAATTAAAACATAACATATAATCCTATTAGGTCCACAAACCCCTGCAAGAAGAATTGCCCGAGTGGTGCCACCTCCATCGGTAGGCCACCTAAGGGTCACTCCAATTTGCATCTATAGGCCAAATTGTGCAACTTATTTTCAGGGGGGCATAAATTTTGTCTAGAGTGTTTGTTATGCAACTTCTTATACTCATTGGAAAGGTGGTTTTGTGTACTTAATTTTGGTATCAGTGGTTTTTCCATGTTTTGTTGTTTTAACAACAATTTTCTTTCTAGAAGTTGGATGTTCCTTTCGAGCTTGGAGAGGTCATAACTTGTGCATATGGAGTCACATCTTGGACTTCTTATATTTAACAAAAATATTGTATAGAGAACTACATAGTGGTTCAGGTTTATAGATGTTTTAACATGATTTATTTGTTGTTATTTCCATCTGAGTTATTTATGGGTTCCTTTGACTATGGTGATTTTTTTATCTTATAGATTATTAGATCTTGGTGATTTGATGTTTGATTCATTGCATAGTCACATGAACATATCTGATTGCTCTCATTTCATATGGTTATAAGCATATTGTTGGATTTGTATCTTGCATTATTGTATCTACAAGTTGTGTAGTGTTGTAGGTAGACTATACTTACAGGTTGCATATATGACTTGGATATGGGTTGTCTATGCCCATAGATTCTTTAGTGTTGTTACATATTTAGATTTGTGGCTTGGTTTAGTCACTTGTTTTTCTAGTTTAGTTGTCATCTTGAGGAGGATATATGGTATTACCAAGTGTAGTCATGATGAGGGACCTATGTAGTTGACTATGTGATTTAGATAGGTGGGACACGATTGGATTGTGTTGTTGGTACATTTGGTGGTGATCATGGTGTCATGGATGTTCTTTGTGCTTTAGGTACTTTGGAATGAAATAATTATTTATGTTGGTGCTTTTTTGGTGGTGTTGGATTGATTCCTATTTGGTTTGTGGTGGTTTATCTTCTTGGCTTGAGGATCATGTTTTTGGTTGATCTTCATTGAGGAGGTTGTTATCATAATATCATGGATAGCTTGGTTACATGATTCAATGGGAGCTTGAAAATGATGGTTTCGCAGTGTTGTATCTTCTTGGTTTGGAGATCATGGTTTGTACTCTTCCCTTTGGCATCTCATGGTGTTGAGTTATTTGATTGCATTACGGCCATGGAAAATCTTCATTTAGAGGATGGTTATCATGTTTTCATGGAGAGCTTGGTATCACACTGTAGTGGGAGCTTGTGGAAATGATGTGGATTCATCACTTGGTGTTGGATGATCTTTTGCAATATTTATTGGTGTCATGGATGGACCCCTAGATCATATTTCCATGCAATGAGGGTTCTTTGACATATTTGGTTTTATTGGCAGGAGATGGTTACCTCCATGTGATTTAGAGATGTTGTCATCTTGGTTAGCCATGGAGGACTCTCTAGTCTTTGGTTGAGGTTTCATGATTTGTCTTTTGACATGTGATCCTTGTTTGATAGGATGGTTTTTGTATTATGTCATGATATACTCTTGATTTTATGTTAGAGTGTTGGCATGATATAGGTGCATGATATGTTCATTGGAGTATATGATCTTCCTTTGAGGAGATGTGAGATCATTATATCATGGTGTGTTCCTAATTCTCGATATTAGAGATTTGACATTGATCTTGGTTGGTTCTCTTGGTAATGGGCACATTGATCATTTTCTTGAGAGCTTCATGATAGTTATATGTTGCATTTGGAGTTTAGCATGGATTGATCGATTATAGGTACTCATGGATACTTGGAGACATAGGTGAGGTTAGGAGATCTCTTGTGATTAGAGACATGTGTTGAGATGGTTACTCATTGATGAGGTTTCAACTAGAAGTTTGAGGATCCTACACCTTGGTTGAACGTGAGTTCAACATAGACCTATAAGGAGATTGTTCTTAGATGATCCATGATGACTTGGATATCTCGGAGGAGTATTCTTATTCCCCATTCTTGGTCTACTTGATAGTTTATTATCTTAGAGGTATTGTCCATTTTTACTTTGAGGTGCATTATGTTTTATTTTTTGGTTAGGAATTAGGTGTTGTACACCTTGCATAATGTTATAATGTAATTATTTATTATTATGTGTGTGGTGCACCTAGGGGACCTACAAGTATGTACATCACTAGTAGTTAATATTTTTGGGGCCGCTTTATGTTGTAACATTGGGACATAAGTTATGAGTTGTAATATTATATTTATTTAATATTGGGGAAATTAATTTAAATAAAGTACCCAATATTAAATGTGGGGACATGGTTTTGCAGTCTCATGGTTTTAGTCATATAGTTTTATGTAAAACCACTTAGTGGTTTTCTAGGAGCTTGATTCTATAAAATCAATCACAAGGGTAGTTTTTTAAGGTTAGTCAATTGGCAGGTTAGCTCTGGTTAGCATTTGTGAGGGTTTGAATCATGGAATGGGATGTATGGTTGCATGCTTGTTCACATGGATTTCTTGTTTAGCGCTTGATGCTTCAATGGTGTTCATGGAGAGCTCTGAAGATGTATTGTAATTTTTATTGTTGAATAATACATGAGTGATGGATGCTTTTGGAGGTTGGGTTTTTCTCTCTTGAATTTTTTTCCAGGGTATATCTTGTGTCATCTTTCATGGGTGTGTTTTTTATTCTCTTGCATATGGATTCTAAGTACTTATTTGCATATATTTTTATTTTGGGTTATGAGGAAATTGGCATTAGATGGTTGCAAATTTCCTTTAATTTGGTATTAGATCCATGGTTGTGGTTGGATAGCCCTAGGTTGAGAAAATATTTTTTGAGTTTGAATCTATGGTTTTTAATGAGAGAATGAAAGACATGAAAATATATGAGGATTTTGTAGGTTGTTTATTACAAATCTTAGGCTTTTGGGCTTGCTATTATGATGGGTTGTTTGCAGATTTGGGGTGTGAAAAATGTTGGGTCAAAAGGGTTTCTTGGTTGTGCATTCAAATAAGGGTTTTGTGGGATAAATTTTGTAGATTACCTCCTAAGAGAAAATGGACACCATGGTCCAAGTTGGTCGAGAGATGAAAAAATCATAAAAAAATATGCCCTATTTTGGTTACTATGAAAAAAATATTAAAAAAATTGCCCAATTCGCCCCTGGCCGTACAACCGTCAAATTTGTAGGTAACTAGAAAAATTATTAAAAAAATTAATCCCGTCACTAAAAAAATTCTTACAAAATTAAAAATAATAATAATTATCGGATTGCATAAAAAAATTCATTGAAACACTTAAAATATATATATATATATGGGGGGGGGGGAGTAGGGGGATGGGGGGAAACACCTCGTACCTGCAGTCCCTTGTGGTACTACAGGGTACTAAAACCCTATAATTTGCAGGGTTCTCGGGCAGCCCCAATCGGTTGGAATACCGACAGGCATATCCTCAACCCGGCAACTAGTCGCTAGCCCGATCGAGGCAGACGGTCTTTAATAAAGCGCCATTAATAAAAATTGCCACCCATTTTATTATTTAAACATTTAAAGTTTTAATTTTTTTTAAAATTAAACCATATTTGATAATCTTGACGGGTCCGGGTGGCTCTGCCACCACTATTGGGCCACCGGTAGACCACTGCCCAGCCACTGGAGGTGCACCCTATTTTTGCTCATATAACGAAATTGGACAAAAAAATTCAATGGCATAACTTTCGCCTAAGCTGTTTATTTTTTGACTTCTTGTACTTGTTGGAAAGTTGATTTTGAGCACTACGCAATGGTGTGATTGATTTTTCTAGCTTTTTCCATTTTGATAGTGAACTGCTTGTTGGAAGTCAGATATTCCCTTTTGACTTGGAGAGGTCATAACTTGTGCATACGAAGTCAAATTTTGGACTTCGAATAGTTGATGGAATGTAAGACCCCTCCGTTTTTCTCTTTTGATCGAACAGTGTTCCATTTGGTTAGGCCTTATTTTATGTTAGTGCTTTGACCTTGGTACTTGGTATTTTATCTTGATGTTATTATTATGTCATGCTTTGGATTAGCATAGTGGATAATTGAATTAATGATGTTTATGCTTTTGATCATATTAATGATGTTAGATTCATCAGTTAGTATTATTGTATTGGTGAAGGGGACGGATCACATCACTCACTTGCGAGCGCCCTACGATTCTGAGATTTCCTCTTCACGGTGTGTATTTTATGTTCTTCATATTATATGTTGTGGTTTACTTGATTTTTCAGGTTGACAGGTACAAGACATCGAGTCCACCTGGTTTCATAGGTTGGAGCGTGTTCAATACCCAACGGTATTCGATTGGGAGATAGTAGCTAGGTTTTCGTGCCAAGTCGTCACCCTAGTCCTTGTTTGTTGTCAGTTGTTTGTCAAGTTGTATTGTTGTGAATATTGTTCCCTCTCTTTGATTATTTAAAACTACAAGTTAAAAGGGTAATTAAATGACTTTATGTATTTAAGTTGTTGATTAAATTAATCAAGTCATAATGTGAAAAATGTTATTTAATTCATTAATTAATTTAATTTAATTAATAAAATAATTTAATCTTGGATTAGATTTATTTTATTGATTAATTAAATTAATTGTGTTGATTTGAATTAAGTTATTCATTTTGGAAATTAATAGATATTTTGAATTGAAATTAAGTTTGAAAATTGAAAAAAGGGTTTTAATTTCATTTTTGAAAATTTTAAATGCAATTTTTTTTTGAAATTAGAGATATTTAATATATTTTCTGTTTTGTTTTTAGAAAAAAGGAAAAGTTGTTCATTTTGGAGGATTTTTGCTCTAAAACCCTCTCCTTGTCATTTTCTTTAAAAATGGGAATTGGATGCATTTGTGGATGGAAAGAGATGGGATTTGTTTTGGATTGGATAGGAATGGGTGGAGGATTGCTCGGGTGTCTGGATTCTTCATCTGTCTTTGTGTTTTCCAAGCTTTGTGTGATTGTGTGTGGCAACAAAATTGAGGTAAGTTCATTTTTTCTTCTCCCTTTGATTGTGTTTTGTCATTTAGAGGTCATGCTCACCCTTAAGGGAGCATAGGACTTCCCATTTAGATTTCAAATTGAGCAAAATTAGTTCATTTAAATTGTTTTGTGATTTTTTTGGAAAATGTCAATTTGTGCCCTCATCATGGCAAATTTTTTTTCAAAATCATTGAAAAGTGAAATTGACATTAAAAGTGTGTTATTGGGCATATTTAGAGCCAAAGGGTATTTTTAGAAAATTGAAATTGAAACTTTAA
This sequence comes from Sequoiadendron giganteum, assembly GCA_007115665.2. Lineage (NCBI taxonomy): Eukaryota > Viridiplantae > Streptophyta > Pinopsida > Cupressales > Cupressaceae > Sequoiadendron > Sequoiadendron giganteum. The sequence continues at coordinate 239,280,353 of CM021102.1, forward strand.
AATTTGAAGTTTTTCATCAATGGAGTTTTTGGGGATTTATGGTTTTCCAATGTAAAATAAAATTAAAAAATTTGGAATTGTGCATGTTTTATGATGAATTTTAATGCGGGGATAGAACTATCCCTATTAATTTTCGAGTTAGAACCAAGTATTGCTACAGTTTTTGGTTTTTGAAATTTAAAATTTGAAGAAATTTCAAGCTTTTTTAATGGTGTTTTGAAGAATTTTTTGGTTATTGGCCGTTTAAAAAGTTGGAAAATTTTGAAAGTTTTAAGTGAATTATGATGTCTTGGAATGTGTGAGTGAAGGTGTACCTTGTGAAATTTTGAAAGAAAATATTTTATATTTTATATATTATAATTTATAATATTAAAATATTTAAAAATAATATTTAATATTATATTTTATAATATTAAATATGAAAATATTAATCAAATGTTTAGTTATGAAGATTATATTGTTTTATTCATATGGTTTTAAATTGTTAATTTTAATATATGGATTTAATGATGGAATTTATACATACGTTAAAATATTGATTTAAGTATAATTGAGAATATTCAAATATTGTGTTCTTAGTCAAATTATTAGATTTATTTTGAAGTAATATTATTTGAAGGACAAATTTGGAATTTAATATAAATGTGTTTAAAGGCAATAAATTACTGATTGTTATGAAAGGAAATGGATTTAATATATCCAAATTAGTTTAATTCCTCGCAACTTGCCTTCATGATTATTTCCTTTGAGTTCATGTTTTGGGGAAATGGGTTAAGTGTATTTAACCTGTAAGTCTTCCAGAGGACCCTAGAGGTTGGGGGTTGTCATCTTGTGATGTCGATTGTTTGTTAATTCCCTTGGGTAGTGCATGAAGTTATGTCAATGTTATACCCTGTTTCTACGATCGGGAATGTTTTGTGCCTCCTGAGAAAGGAGTGGATTTTGTAATGTGTGCCTCCTTGTCAGGAGTGGTTTTGTTATTGTTGTGACCTCTAGTGTTGGAGATGGATTTATCTTATGTCACCTCCTGAGAAAGGAGTGGACTTGTTATCTTGTATGTTGCACTTTTTACCCTTGGTGTTTGGATGATATGTGTGTTGTCAAGTAGAAGAGTGGCTTTCGTAGGGGCCAGAGCCCAAAGAGGTATCTAGGATAACCTTCGGAAGTGGTTTAATCAAGTGATAACTAAAACAATACTTAGAAGATTAGGACTAACTTCTCACTAATCAAGATATTAATGCCTCACTCATGGACCCAAGTGCTCGGTTAGGCTTGGGATGGGTGGGAAGGCCTGGAATGGCAAGGTCATCTATCTTGTCTATACGAAAGTTATTTGATTCTGCATGAGTGAGTATGGGGGCCGGGATTTGGTAAAGGTCACTAGGATAACCTTTTCTTGTGGGGGCCGAAGCCTAGGAATAATCCCAAAGGATAACCCATGACAAACTATGTGATGACACTCTATCTAGGACAACAGTTGGTTCTTGTTTTTGTGGGTATGGTTTCCTTGACATACCTGATGTGACCATAGTTGGTATTCGATCTTGTATGTATGGTTTCCTTGACATACCTGATGTGACCATAGTTGGTATTCGATTATTATGTGTATGGTTCTCTTAACATACTTGTTCTGCTTTATTTTTGGAAGCAATGTGACCATGTAGAGTTGTACTTGTGGGGTACTCGTGATGCTCTTGAGTTGTAATTTTGGTGTACTTGTGTTGTACTTGTGTTGTACTTGTGTTGTACTTGGGTTGTACTTGTGATGTGCTTGTGTGGTACATGTGATTGGATGTGTCAGTTTGGTTCAGTGGTGCTTTAGCCTATGTGTAGAGGTAGATGGTCTTGGCTAGGATTCCTTGTTACTATCTCCTAGCACGGGGGGTGGGCCTTTGGGTTCCACTTGGTTGGGTGGTGTTCACCTAAATCCGTTGGGTTCTATCTTCATGTTCTTATGGATGAGACTTCCAGTTGGAGAGCTCGTTGGATTCAGTCTCAGTTCTTGCATTGTTTCATTTCAGTTGGATCTTGTATTATTTGACCCCTCATCTGTTATTGAGGTGGAAGTTGTAACTGTAACCTTATTTATTAGACCTTCCTCATTCGGGGAATGAGAGTTGTAATTGTAATATTTAATTATGGATAAATGGATTGGACAATTATCTATTATGCTTTGATGTATTCATCTTAATTGGAATGTATGCATTTAATTATTATCTATATAATTGGCATGGTTAAGATGTTATTATTCTAATTTTATTTGTTTATGGATTACTTTGATTATGTTGATTCTATGAGTTTATAACAAGTTAAATCTTGGTGATTTGGTTCTTGTGCCATTGTATACTCAGTTGTGCATCTTTAATTACTCTCATTTAATATTGTTATTAGTGTATCATTGGATTTATATATTGCATTGTTGTATCTACAAGTTGTGCAATGTTGTAGGCACTCTATACTTACAGGTTGCATTTATAACTTGGACATGGGTTGTCTATAACCATAGATACTTCAGTGTTGATTCATTTTTAGTTTGGTGGCTTGGTTTAGTCATTTTTTTTTCTGCTTTAGTTGTCATGTTGAGGAGGGGAGATGGTATTACTAGGTGCAGTCATGATGTGAGACCTATGTAGTTGACTATATTATGTAGACATGTTTGACACGGTTGGATTTTTTGTTGTCAGTACATTTGGTGGTGATGATGATGTCATGGATGTTTCTTGTGCTTTAGGGAATTTGGCATGTCATGATTTTTTATGTAGGTGCATTGTTCGTGGTGTTGAATTGGTTCCTATTTTGGTTTGTGGTGGTGTATATTCTTGGTATGAGGATCATGGTTTTACTTTTCCTTTTGGGATCTCATGTTGCGTTTGAGTTATATGATTGTGTGAGGGCCTTTGGTTGATCTTAATGAGGATATTGTTATCATGATGTCATGGATAGCTTCATTACACTTTTCAATGGGAGCTTTTGATAGTGATGAATTGGTGATGGATATATTCTTGGTGGTTTGGTAGTGTTGTATGTTCTTGGTTTGGGGATTGTGGTTTGTACTCTTCCCTTTGGGAGCTCATGGTGTTGATTTCATTGATTGTGTTGGGGCCATGAAGGATCTTCATTTAGAGGATGGTTGTCATGCTTCCACTGAGATCTTGGTATCATGGTTCAGTGGGAGCTTGTGGCAATGATGTGTATTTGGCGATGATGTGGATTCACTATTTTTTGGTGGATGATCTTTTGTAGTGTTTGTTGTTGGCATGGATGGACTCTATGATTCTACGTCTATGCAGTGAGGGTTCATTGGCATCTTTGGTTTCATGGATAGAGGATAGTTGTCTTCATGGGGTTTTTATATGTTAACATATTTTTTTCCATGTAGAACTTCTTTAGTCTTCATTTGAGGTGTCATGATTTGTATTCTGATATGTGATCCTTGTTATGATAGGATGGTTATGTTATTATTTAATGGTTTAATTTTGATTGGCCATTAGAGTGTTGGCATGATATAGGTACTTCATATGTTCTTTGGATCATATGATATTATTTTGAGGAGGTGTGAGATCATGTTGTCATGGTTATGTTCCTCATTTAGCTATTGGGACTTTGAATTTGATCTTGGTTGTTTCTCTTTGTATTGTGTACATGATATTTTGTTTGATTAATTCATGATGGTGCTATGTTTTATTTGGATTTTAGCATGTATTTATTGGTTATAGGTACTCATGGATACATGGAGACATAGGTGAGGCTAGAGTTATCTTGTGTTTAGAGGCATGTGCTAAGATGGTTACTCTTGATGAAATTTCAACAAGAAGTTTGAGGATCCTACACCTTGGTTGGACATGAGTTAAACATGGACCTATGAGGAGAGTGTTCTTGGATGATTTATGATGACCTGGATATTTTGGAGGAGCATTCAAATTCCCCACTATTGGTCTACTTGGTGGTTTAATTGAGAATTATTATCCATTGTTTCTTTCATGTACATTATGTTTATGCTTTGTCTTCTCATGCATATGGAACTTGATCTATGAATATTTGGTTCTTGAGTGTTCATTTAAGGAGTGTTGGAATATTTATCTCCTTATGCATTGTGATTACATTCACTGATGTTGATTTTAGGAGATGCATTGGGATTATTTCTTAATATGGGAATGGATATTTAGTTTGATCTTCTTTGGATTGAGAGGCTTGCACCCATGTTGGAATTTACACGATTTACATGTTATGTTTGAGCTTGGTCATTGAACAGTTGGGTGTTGTTATGGATTTTCATTTGTGGTGTTGTGGAGGAGATCATACTTGACAAAGTTAGCATTTAGAGGTGTATGTGGATGGATTTTCTACAGGTGTATGATGTGTAGTGTTTCTCTCTTTAGTCTTAGTTATCTACTTGGATGTTTGTTTTCACATTACATTGGTGTAAGGTTTGGTTGGAGCTATTGTCATCACTAGCTTGTGGTCATGTTTTTTCACTTATATTCTTGGGTGATGACATGGAGGTTCCTTTATTGCTTTCCTTTGTAGTATGTGGAGAACATGGGAGAGCTTTGTAGACTTGTGATGAGAGTTGTTCTTACAGGTTTTTCATATCATTTTGGATATTTCATGGTACTATATGATATTTTTTACACCTTCTATATGATGTTATGGGTAGACTTGGTATGCCTTGATCTTTTTCATATTTTCATTATCCATGTAGTGGGAGCTCTTGGATGTGTATGTCATTCTTTGGTAGGTTTTCACATGGAGTTTATGATTGTGGTTTATGGGTGTATATGCTAATGGCATGAGTTTACTATGTTTTGTATACCTTGGAGGTATAGATATTTTGATGTGTTAGAACTTGTTATGGGTGTTATTTTAGCTATGGGTTAGTGTAACTTGAGAGCTACTAGTGCATATTGATACTTTTGGATTGAGTGTTTGTGTTTGGGATATCAATTGAGACAGGATTTATGTTTCGTTGTCATAGATTGTGTGGCTTCTCTTTGGATGGCTTCTTATCTTTGTGCATAGGCATTATGGAGGATGAGATAATTCACGTTTGGGATGGTGTTCACCTTGTTTCTTGTTATAATTATCTTGATGGAATGCATTGAGCACTTTGATTCCTTGATGGTATTTGTGGCTATATGGATTAATTCACTCGATTCATGTTTTGAGATTACTTGTTCCCCCTTATGCAATGTATACAACAAGTAGGAGAATGTTAGGAATTAGGTTTTGTACACCTTGCATAATTTTACAATCTAGTTATTTATTATTATGTGTGTGGTGCACCTAGGGGACCTTGAAGTATGTGCATTACTAGGAGTTAATATTCTTGGAGCCACTTTATGTTGTATGTAACATTGGGACATAAGTTATGAGTTGTGATATTATATTTATTTAATATTGGGGAAAGTAATTTAATTAAAGTACCTAGTAGTAAATATGGGGACATCATTTTGTAATCTCATGGTTTTAGTCACATGGTCTTATATAATACCACTTAGTGGTTTTGTGGGAGCTTGCTTCTATAAAAGAAACCACAAGGGTAGTTGTTTAAGGTTGGTCAGTTGGTAGGTTAACTCTAGTTAGCATTTGTGAGGGTTTGAAGCATGGTATGGGATGTATGGTTACATGCTTGTTTACATGGATTACTTTTCTAGGGCTTAATGCTTCAATGGTGTTCATGGAAAGCTCTGAAGATGTATTGTAATTTTTGTTTTTGAATAATACATGAGTGATGGATGCTTTTGGAGGTTGGTTTTTTTCCTCCTGATGGTTTTCCCAGGGTATATCGTGTGTCATCTTTGATGGGTATGTTTTCTATTCTCTTGCATATGGATTTTGAGTACTTATTTGCATAGATTTCTCTTTTGGGTTATGAGGAAATTGGCATTAGATGGCTGCAAGTTTAATTTCAGCTTTATCTTCTCATGCATTTGGATCTTGAGCTATTCTTTTTTAGTTTTGGATGGTTCATTTGAGGGATGTTGACATGTTTATCTCCTTATGCATTGTGAGATTATTCATTGATGTTGACTTGAGGAGATTTTATTGGGCTTATTCCCTTGGTTTGGGAATGGATTTGGTTTTATCTTCCTTTGTTTTGATACACATACATCTTGGTTATGGTTAGATTTGGATAGTTTTATTTGTGGTTTTATGGAGGATATCATACTTTTCACAGCTTAGCATTTAGAGGTGTGTGTAGAAGGACATGCTACAGGTTTTGATTTCCATGTTCTCTCTTTGGTCTTTTTCTTCTTCTTAGATGTTTGTATTCAGATTACATTGGATTTGAGATCTTGTGTGGAGCTATGGTGATCACTATGTTTTTGGTCATGTTTTTTTCATTGTTCTTTGACGATGACATGGAGGTTCCTTTATCTCTTTCCTTTGTTGGGTGTGGAGAAATTGGGAGAGCTATGGATACTTGTGGTGAGAGATGTATTGCAACATATTGGTTTGCAATATTTGAATATCATTGTGGATGTTCCTTGGTACTACATGATTTTGGTTGCACTTCTCTGTATTTCTATTGGTGGATCTTTGGTTGACTTGATCATTTTCATATTTTACATTACCTATGCAGTGGTAGTTCATGGACCTATATGTTTATTATATGATAGGTTTGATGCTTGGATTTTGTGATTGCATGTTATGTGTTGTATATGTTGATGGAATAAGGTTCACTTCTTATGATTTTTATACCTTTGAGGTATGGGTAGTTTGATGTGTTAGCATTTGTTGTGAGTATTTTTAGCTATGGTGATTATATCTTGACAATTATTGATACATACTTGTTACCTTTGGATTGAGAGTTTGTATATTAGGATATCAGTTGGAGGAAGGACTTATTCTTCTTTGTAATAGTTAGTGTGGCATCTCTTTGGATGGTTTATTATCTTTGTATATTGGCATGATGGAGGATGAGATCATTCATGCTTGAAGTGGTGGTCACTTTGATTCTTGTTGCAAGTATCTCGATGGAGAACTTTGATTCCTTGATGGTATATGTGGCTAGAGGGATTGTTCCCTTATTCATTTTTTAGTTTACTTATTTACCCCTTATGCAATGTATACAACAAGTAGTAGAATTTTAGGAAAAGGTGTGTTGCCCATCTTGTGTAATTTTTTAATGTAAATATCTAATTATTATGTGGTACACCTAGGGAATCTAGGGCTACATGCATTACATGGTTCTATCATTCTTGGGGCCATTTTATGTGCTGTATGTAACACTGGATTAAATATTTAATGTGGGGTTTCCAATGCAGAAAAATATTTAATATTGGGAAAATTTAGTACTAATTTTCAATGAAGGGTTAATGGTTTTGTAAGCTCATGGTATTAGTCATATGGTTTTATGTAATACCACTTAGTGGTTTTATGTGAGCTTGTTTCTATAAACAAAATACATTGGTATTTGTCTAAGTTTGGTTCATTGGCTATTTTGGCTAAGGGGTTGAGAGCATCTCTTGTTATCATTTTTTAGGGTTGAAGCATGGCATGGGATGTGTAGTTACATGCTTGTTCACATGGAGTGCTTGTAGAGGGGTTGATGTTTCAAATGTGTTCACGGAGGACTCTGGAGATGTATTATAATGTTTATTGCTAAATAATACCTGATTCATGGATGCTTTTGGAGGTTAGGTTTTTCCCTCTTGAGGGTTTTCCTAGGGTATATCTTGTTTCATCTTTGATGGTATGTTTCTATTATTTTGCTTATAGATTTTGAATACTTTTTTGCATGGATTTATCTATTTGTGCTATGTGGAAATTATCTTGGGTGGATGCATATTTCCTTTCAATTTGTTTGGTCTTATGTGTGTAGATTTTGGAGATATTTATTTTTTGGAGGCTTCACTGCTTAGGTTGTTCTGAGAAATTTCTTTCTCTTCCTTCATTTTATCATTTAAATTTAACTTAGTTTTCAGTTTGTACAAGGAGCCAGCATGTCGCGGGGACATTTGTGCATCACACTATCATCCTTGGTCGAGAGCTTGTCAAACTATCTAGAAGACCTCTGTGACCTTCTCTTTTTGTTTCTATAACTCTCACCATTTTATCTTGTCACCTGAGCATTGATCCCTAAGGTATTTGAGAACCATTTTCTCCTTAAGACCTCATCATCTTAAGGGTAGAAAATTTCCTCTACATTTTGTTGAACCCAATGTAAACACTAAAAATAAGGGTGGCTACGTTTTTTGAGTCTATGCTACGCTTTCACCTAACTCTCTTAAACCAATTTTCTCCAACTTGAATCACTAGGAAATTACATTTGGTAGTGTCAAGTTCAATGTCACTAAAAATTTAAAAGGTGATGTCATGGGTCTTAATATAAATCATTTGAAAGAGAAAAGAATGGGAAAAATTAGTGTTAAAGATTACATCAACTCCTTTCTAGTTGGTGAAGAACAACTCACTAAAAACCAAAAAGGCTTCAAAAAAGAGGGTGCCCCCCTTAGAATGAAGTGAGCCTATTTTTAATCAAGTATTTCACCTTTGAAGGAAAATTCCATTGTATCTACACTTACCACTTTCCTCTATTGTCCTACCTCTACCATAGTTTTTAGGTAAGTTTTTGTTTTTATCTCTTTTCCTTTGTCAAGAAGTTTATTAATGAAGTTGGGTGTAATAAAGAAAGATTGTTTTTGCACAAAGGTTTAATTTTCTCCCTCTATAATTATTTCCTTAACAAATCCCTCATCACTAGTGTTAACCTAGAATTATTGCAAAATGAAGAAAAATAATAACCGTGTTTCTACCCCTTTGTCAACCACTAAAAATCCCTAACTTGTAAAAAAATCTTGTTCTTGTAGGGGAATGTGAAGAAAATAAAACCTACTTAGACCCATGACCTTGGTTCTCATCCTATACTTGTTGGGAAAAGTGGAATTTGGTAGTAAATATAAAAATAAGAGTAATGTGGCTATTCAAAACCTTAAAACCTAGGAACCTGCAAATAAATCTAGAGAGAGTTCTATTGCTACTAGAAATTCATCTCATATTGTTTCCCACCAACTTTCTACTCTTTTTGCCCCTTACTGAAGAAATTAATATTTTATGTCCAATTGAATATGAGGATGAGTTGTATGTGCCTTCTCAAACTCAGAATACTTTATTAGATGTTGAATTTAGTTTGTGCAGTATGAAAATTTCTCCTGCCCACAATGAGAAGGAGAATAAAAACAAGGAAACTATTGTTAAAGTGAAGGGAAAATTATCTAAAAAAAAAGGATAAATATAATACTAAGATCCCCCCTAAACTAAAAAAAAATGGAGAGTAGGGAGTTAGAGAAAAGGAATAAAAAACAATTAAATAATACTAGTAAAGACAATGTTAGCAATGTTTACAAGAAAATTAATAACAAACATTATGTTAGCACTAGTTGCTACTTCAAGTAAAAAATGATCAACATTATACAGAAAATATGGTCTCACTCAAAAGAATATGGAGGATTTGGTTATGAATATCCTCAAATTGAACAAATAATTCCTAGAGAACATTAGTTCTAGCATAATAATCCTTGAGGAGGATATTAACAAAGCTAAAGTGAATAAGGGTAAGAATATCATAGCTCAAGATTCTAGTAGTGACATCAGTTTTCTCAAGGATGTTCTACACCAACTCTCTAAATAAAGGGAAGAAACTCTCAGCCCTTAACGGTTGGATCACTTTCCTTCTAGGTATTTTATGTTTTCGGTGCTAGTGTTTGGGGTTGGGGTTAGATTTATTAGTCACTCAATGACTCAAGCCTCTGGGATCACCTTGAAAAACAAAAATAACCTTCTATAATAGGGAAAATAAAGAACACATATTTTCAATAATGGATGCAAGATATAGCCAATATGCAATACTCAATATTGCAGTGATAAACTCAACTGAACCAAAATTATCTAGGATGTACAAATAATTCCTTGCTTATAAAGGAAAAATGTGAGATAGAGTTAGAAAAGATATTGACATGTGTCTTAATGTTATATAATTAGATAACTACCTCAACAAATATTAAATGACTTAGGACACAAGCATTAAATACAAAAAGATAAGATAAGATCTAGCAAAAACTAATTCTTAACTATAAATATTCCCTCATAGGAGCTAAGCGGACTTAACATGTAAATGGGACCTAGATAGGTACAACACCTACTTACACCAACACAATTTTTTCTATGGCTAGTAATGTTTGTGTTGGTCTTCTTTTGTTTCTCATCTTTGCAATGGCTATTTTGGTGGCCTAAATGTTGGGAACTATCTTTCATGTTTTGTTATTCTACTGTAAGGTTGGAAACCTTGTTTTTCCCTTTTATCTAATAAAAACAACTTTCTTATCTCCAACTAAAAAACTCACAATAGAAATTCTAAAAGGGCCTCCTTGTCTCATATTCCTCTTCCACAAGAACATTACCAACCTCAATAACATTAATCTTCTCTCTTTTTTGTACTTAATATGATATTAATAAATTAAAACCCCTTTGATTTGTTTTTTTGATAAAGGAGATGGTGGCGGCGATAGCAAGCTAGGGCGATGTGTTTGCCCATGGCTACATGCCTCTCATTCGCCTATGCATGTGTTTCTGCAAGTGGGGATTAGACTTATTTCGACGTTGCATTTCTTGTTTATGGATTTGGTTTGATTGGGGATGGGGATTCATCTTTCTTTCTGTGTGCTTTTCCTTTTAAAGTGCCTTCTACTACTTACTTTTTGTCTTCCTGGGTGGGGTGTTGGCGTCCCTTTGTTTGGGTGTTGATTTTCCTTGTTTTATTTGAGATGTATGCTTGGTGGAGGTGTTATTTTTTATCTCTTAGAAATGGATCCAGGAGAAGCTTCAGGAGCCAAAATGTCTCTGTATTTTCATTCAATTCTTGGTGCAAAATTTTTGAGGGTTTTTCAAAATAGTTTGTTCTCTAATGATTCAGGGATTGGTGGTTTTTCTCTAGTGGGTGGACCTTGGATCCCAAAGATTAATGGTTTCCTTGAATGAAGTAAAGAGAGGTCGGTGTTCGTTATTCAACCTGAATCAATTGCAAAGGATATAGAGTACTTTTTGAAACATGCCTTGCTTTGCAAATTTATGGGAATGCGGGTTTTGCTCCAATTTTTGGAGAAATGGGCTCATTTCAATTGGTATCTCGAGGGTGAAATGGAAATAATTTTGTTGGAGAATAGTTATTTCATGGTGGTTTTCAATTGCATGGCTAATCGCAACAGAGTCTTTGAGCGTGGGCCTTACTTACATAATCAAGTTGGTCTATTCATTAGACCTTGGCATGTTGGCTTTAATCCCTCAGAGGAGCTTCCAAATCAAGTGCTAGTTTGGGTGTGTCTTCCCCGATTTCTAGTGGAGTGTTGGCGTAATGAAATTTTTCACACGGTTGCTTTGACCCTGGGGAAACCAATGGGCCCTTCTCAATAAACACAAGATGGAAGGGCTATGAATTTTTCTCACATCTGTGTTGAAACTGATTTGAGTCACCTTCTTCTAGATTCTCTTGAAATTTGTGTGGGTTGTAATCTTGGGTGCAGCAACTTGATTATGAGACTTCCTTTTCGGTGTGATCTTTGTCATGAATATGGACATCTACAATGTAGATTCCCTAGGGCCAAAGCCCCGGAGCCTCAGGCTTCTCAACCTCCTCACAACCCTCCTAAGGTTCATAAAGGCAAGGCTCCCATTCTAGGTGATGTTCTAGGTTCTAAGGGGTTTATTCTTGTTAAGGCTCGTAACATAAATCATGGTCAAAAGAGGACTTTTAAGGATTGAAAGGAAGGTGACACCTTTAATCGCTTTGAGTTTTTGGATTATTTCAATCAGCAAGAGGTGAACTTGAGTTTTTTGGTTTCGAATCAAGGTGCTATGGAAGTGGTTCAAGAGGGATTTATTCCAAATAACATTGAAAATTCATAGGAGGTTGGTGCCTTGCAAATGGATACTTATCTTAGTATGGTGGCTTCAAGGAAGGTTGATCCCCTTGCTGATGAGAAGATGGGTGAGGGGGGGATTTCTCAGCCACTGGTGAAAGAAGGAGTTGATTCAGTAAAAGGAAATAAGGCTTCTCCTTCTCGTGGACTTCTTCAGAAATATCAAAGAAAAAGGGTTGTTGAGAAGACCTCCAAGACAGGGAGAAAGAAGATCTTAGAGAAAATCAAGATGATGGGGGAGACTTTGGTGGATTCAGGGTCTATTAAGACTCTGGGTTCTCATTTTTCCAACCCTTTGAAATGATCATCCTCTCATGGAATGAAGGGGCTTGAACAATGGCCCTCGACAAAAGGTTGTTCATGATTTGGTGAGAATTCACTCTCCTGATGCTCTTTTTATTCAGGAGACTAAGTTTTCTATTGAGAGTATGGTTGGTTTGGTGTCAAAACTATGGAGTCGAGGCAAATGTCAATTTATTGGGGCTCATGGTAATGGTGGGGATGTGGCTTGTCTATGGAACCCTCTGAAGATTCATCCTCTCTAGTGTATGTCCTCAAAGTCATCCATCTCTGTAGTCAATTCAAGTTTGGAGACGAGGGAAACTATACTTCTGTCAAACATCTATGTGCATACTAATTTTCTTGGTAAGCAGTATTTTTGGTCTCATATTAATTTTATTCAGATCCTTGATCCTCTTTTTCCTTGGATTATTGATGGTGACTTCAATTCCATTACTGAGCTAGATGAGAAGAATGGTGGTATTGCGAGGTTGGAACCCTCGGCTTTCCTTCTTCATGATAATATTTATGCCTTGAATCTTGTTGAAATCAAGCCTCGAAATGGTTAGTTTACTTGGAATAATAGGAGCATCGGGGAGGATTGTATTACTGAGAGACTTGATCATTTTTTGGTTTCCTATTTCTAGATTGGTGGATCATGGTCTACTAGTTCTAAGATTCTCGACTAGAGGGGCTCGGATCACTGGCTTATTAAATTATCTATTGCTTTGGCTCTTGCTCCTCGGTCCCCCTCTTTTAAGTTTCAGCTTATGTGATTAAGGGATCCTTTTTTTGCAGGAGTATGTGGCTGATTGATGGCAAATAGGGACACCTGCCTATGGCACTACAATTTTTTTTTTTTCTAAAATGTTACAATATGTGAAGTACCAGCTCAAACAGTGGAACAAGCAATATTTTGGAAATATTTTTCATGATAAGATTGTTGCTCAAGTAGACTTGGACGTTATTACCTAAGAGATGAGGTAGTTGGGTCTTTCTAAAAATTTACTCGGGGAAGAGCTGAAGGCCTTGAACACTTTGGAAGAGTGTGAGTTGCGTGAAGAAATCTATTGGAAACAAAAAGCTTGTGTTGAGTGGTTACAAGAGGGGGACAAAAACATTGCTTTCTTCTTCAATTCAGTGAAAGCCAAGAGACATGGTAATTCTATTTCAATTCTAGTGAATGATACGGGTGAACAATTATCTTCTTGGCATGATATGTCTAGAGAAGCTTCATAGTTCTTTGCATCCTTATTTAGTGAGGATTCACAAGATTTTTTGGTGGAGGAAAACTATGTTTTGTCGTATATTCCTTCCTTGGTTACTAGGGAGATGAATGAGCATCTTTTTGGTTACATTTCACTCAATGAATTGGAGACTATTGTTTTTCAGATGAAGAAAGGGAAAGCCCCGGGCCCAAATGGCTTTCCAATTGAATTCTTTCAGGAATTTTTGGATATCATCTAGATGGAGTTATTGGAGGTGGTCCGTAAGTCTCAGAGGAATAAGCAGATGTTGAGGGCTTTGAACTCTACTTTCCTTGCACTCATTCCCAAATGTGAAGGGGTGGATTGGTTGAGTCAATTTAGGCCTATTTCCCTTTGTAATATGGTTTATAAAATAATTTCCACATTAATAGCCGAAAGTTTGAAATGATGACTCAGATGGATTACCTCCGAGGAATAGAGTGGATTCATAGTGGATCGGCAGATTTTGGATGGAGTCGTCATTGCTACTAAATCTATTCATTCCATGGCTTCCTCCAAAGATAATTATATGTTCATCAAGGTGGTTATGGAAAAGGCTTATGAGAGAGTTAAGTGGTCTTTCTTGCATAAAGTTCTTATTGCCTTTGGTTTTGTTGAGGAATGGGTCCAATGGGTTATGAGTTGTGTCACATCCACTTCCTTTTTAGTGTTGATAAATGGAGATCCTTCTTCTCTTTTTCGTGCTTCTAGGGACATTCATCAAGGGGATCCTCTTTCTCCTTATTTATTTATCATCCTTGTTAAAGGATTAGGAATATTGTTGAAGCGTAATGTGGAGTTGGGTCTTCTTCAGGGTTGGGGTGGAGGAATGGTTTGCCTCCTCAATCTCATTTTCAATTTTTGGATGATAATGGTTTGATGGGTGTGTCTAAAGTTAGAGAAGCCACTGATTTGTGCAAGGCCTTGGATACTTATCTTATCGCTTTTGGTCAAAGGATTAATGAAGATAAATCTTCCATTTTTTCTTCAATACTCTGCAACCTATTCAACAAAGGATTGCTAGTATTTTGAGATTTCATATTGGTTCTCTCCCTTTAACCTATCTTGGTATTCCTATTTATTTTGGTATTCTTTCTAGGGGTTGTTGGTAGAATGTTTTGGATAGGTTCCATATGAAGGTTAAGCATTGGACTCACTGATGGTTGCCCTTTAATGGGCGTGTTCAGCCACTTAAATTTGTGGTGCAAGCTCTTCCCATTTATAGTTGTATGCTCTAGGTGGCTCTATTTGGTTTTGTTAAGTATTTGGATTCTTTGGCTAGAAAATTCTTATGGGCTATCGGTTTGTCTTCTTCTAAGTGGAGCCTTGTGAAGTGGGATATTGTGTGTATTTCGAAGCAGTTTGGGGGTTTGGGTCTGCGGCAATCATCATTTTTTGAGTTTGTGTTGGCTGCAAAGATTTATTGGAGGTAGTGTTTAGATCAAGATCATATATAGGCTTGGATTTTATATCACAAGTAATTTTGGGGGTTTGAAAGGAGGAGATTCCCCTCAACCCTTTGGTGGGGAAAGGCATTGTGATTTGGGGTACTCTTAAGAAAGGGGATGTGTTGATCGAGGGGTTATTCTGGATATGTAATAGGGGTTGAGGCTCTCTTTTGGTATGATTATTGGGATGTTTTTCCTCCCATCTTGCATCAGTATCCTAATTTTTTGAATCTTTTCCAAAGCTTCTTGGAGGCTAGTTGGTCAAGGAAGATTGATTTTAAGTATTCTTATCCCTATGGGAAAATAGAGGTGGCTAGGTGGAAGGAACCTTGTGACTAGCCTGTTGTTGGTTCAGAGGAGGACCATGCTAAACTTCATAATATTTTGACTGCTAGACATTGCATCTCTCTTTGTGATAAGGATATTCGTGCTTGGATTCTGGATTGTAAGGGTTATTTCATTGTGGCTAGTGGGTATCAAGTATTGATGGCTCATAAGTTTGGAGGAATGGGGCTTGCTTGGTGGAGAAATGTGTGGAATAAGTTCTCTTGGCCAAAGTGTAATTATTTTGTTAGGACTTTGGCTTGGAATAGATGTTTTACTTAGGAAAATCTTCAGAAGGGAGGATTCCAGAGCCCTTATGTTTGTGTCGTGTGTGGTTGCAATGAGGAGGATTCTGCCCACTTGTTTTTTCATTGTTCTTTCTCTATGGTTCTTTGGCATTTCTAGTGGGTTGTTTGGAAACATCCTTGTGTCCATTCTTCTTCCCTTGTTGAGTTCTAGAATAGTATGGGTAGACCTCCTTCTCAATATTTTTTCCTCCAGATTCCTTGGTGCATTAGGCCTACCTTTATTCTTTGGAAAATTTGGCTAGAAAGCAATTGTAGAATTTTTTGTGGGGACAGGTTGTTGGTTCAACAGGTTTGGCACAGAATTGTGGAAGCTAAATGTGAAGTGGTGTATCCTTTGGAAAGGAATGATGATGAGATTGTGAATAGAATGTGCTTATAGGGTTTGACTCTAGGCTTTGCTTGTGTTAGAAGGGGTAGGCAGGCTAAAAATAAAGTTCAGAGGGTTGGTAGATGGTTGCCTCCTCTAATGGATACTTTGAATATCAATGTTGATGGTTCCTCCAAGGGTAATCCTAGGCCTGCTGGGATTGGTGGAATTGGACGATATTACTCTGGCTTGGTTATTTTCTTCTTCTCCTTTCATAAAGGGTAGCATTCTAACAATTTTATGTAGGGTTTGGCGATTCTTGGAGCTATTGAGTGTGTGTGTGATTTGGGTTGGCATAAGAGTATATGTGAGTCTAACTCACAAATTATTGTTAATTTTTTGAGTGAGAGAAAGTGGACTAATGTTAATTGGAAGCTTTCTTTGGTTTTTTATTAGATTCTATAGATGTTCTCTATGTTGGAGGTGGTGTCTTTCACCCACATCCCACACAAATGGAATAGGGTTATTACTGTTTGGCCAAGTGGGCTTTGAAGCAGGATGAGGATTGGAAGATTGAGGGCTAGGGGCAGTTATACCTTGATTATCGTCATGAATTAGAGATGGTCCTTTCTGATGATTTGGCCGATTGAGGTGGCTGTGGATATGAGGGTGATGGTTTTGTTTGGGTTGAGTTTTCATTAGCTTTCTTTTATTGGGTTCCTACTAGATCCCTAATCTCTTTGTACTATTTTCTTCTTGATTTCAATAAAGTTTTTATCAGTTTTTATTGAAAAATAAAAATAAAACCCCTTTCACCAAAGTGTAGACACATTATCCTTGATGTAAACTTAAAACCCTAGTATTGTTGAATTAATCACATCTTTAAAATTCTTAATATCTTGAGCCTACTATTGGCACATAATTCTACTATCCTATTCTTTTGGACCCTAACCCCTTTTTTCTTTTGGCCTCATTTTTCCCATAATTTTTAAATGATATGAGATAATTCTTAATGAGTCTCATTCAAGTCCAATTTTGTGTGTGTTTCTCTTTTTCATCCCCCATATCTCTATCAATTACTACAAGTTGCAAAAACCACAAGTATTCTAAATTTGGATATGTTTTGGTCATTTTCATATTCTTATGTAGAGTTTCAAAGTTTCCTTTCCTAAAATTTATTTCCACCAAACCACACCTTTTCCTTTGTCCTTATTGAGATATCAAACATTATAATTCTAGCATGTCTTTCTGTTGAACTCCACACTCCAAAACTTTACATTGTGTTATGTTTTAGAGCCAGAGTTTCACTCATAATCTTTCTTACATTCCTTGCAATATGATTTCATTGGTAATATTGATCCTTGGCTCATAATGGACCCCATAATTCTTACCTTTTCCTTCACATCCTCCCTTTATGGGATCTCAATGTGGAACTTAATATTTTCCTTGGACCACTTCATCCAATTCCTAAATCTAGCTCTAAAAATTTTCCCTGCATCTCCCTCTCTTCCTACCTCGTAGACTTTTGGAATCCATCCATACATCTCCCACTCCCTTCTACCTTTTTACCTTCCTTTAATTAGTATGTTCTTGTTAGGTATTGTAGGTAGAATTATACCAATTAAATGCATATTATAGAATTAAACAAAAGAATCTAAAGAATAGAAATAAATTGCAGTGAAATAACAACACCAAGATTTAACATGGTTTACCCAAATGATGGGCTACATCTACAAACCAGAGTCCCTTTTATTATTTAATATCCAACAAATGAATTACAATAACATGTAGCAACTGCTACAACTTGCATCAACTATTTTAACCAACAATATCTACTGTTGTTTTTATCAAAAAAATCGCTACATGTACCCACAAATAACTTGTGTTTTTCTAGCCACAAACCCATGACCTTCTACTCATGTTTTCCACACCCTATAGCAATACCAACCCAAGATTCACGTGATGTTTCAACTTATTACACGTGTGCAGCTGCTCAACTTCAACATGTGACTATTGGAATTATGTGAGTAGAAAATTATTATTTGTAATGTTAGGTAGTTTTTTAATTGTCTTTAATTGAATTTGAATAGGAAATGCATAAGAAATTCCCTTTAATTAAATTGATTGATTTTTGCTATGGGGGCACTTCTCCCAACAGCCTTTGTTAGGGGCATTTCCCCCTATGAATGGTGATCCTAGACCTACACAAACACAAAGAAAAAACACACAATTAATCCAATATGCAAGTTAGAAACAACATTCCCCATGAAATCCATTTGAAACATGAAAACAAGAAATAATATGAAGAACACAATAAAAAATCTATTAAATCCTATTTAAATGATCAAACTCTCAAATCCCATGGGGGAATTGGTGTCATTTTGATGTGGAAAATGGCCCTTTCCCAATTCCTTGCAAGCTTGATGATCAATGGTGAAGATTTGATGCTCCTTGGTGAAATTTCTCCATAACCTAGATATGACAATATGAAAAATGGATGAAAATGGATAAAGATGGATGGAGCTTGCTCAAAACTTGAAGATGATAATGCTGCATGAAATTGTGGATCAAATGCCTAAGATTATGGATCCAAAATCCAAATAAGAGCCCTCTATTTATAGAAGAGAATAATGGAGAAAGAGGAAAAAGGGATGAATGTGGGACTAAACATGAGCCAATGGCAAGGTGCCACTTGTCAACATGCTAGTGGAGGAGGAATGAGCATATTTTGATGAATGTGAAAATAAATGTAGTTAGGTGGATATTTGAAATTGATGAAATGACAAATTGGAGGGAGAAAGAAATGGAGTTAATGCCACTTGGCTCAAGGCAAAGAACATGTAAGAGGCTTTTAATTTTATGTTGGATGTACACACCCTTTTGGAGGGATTTTTGAATATGAAGAATATTCCCTCCTTAATGTCATGTTGAGAGAAAATAAGAGATTTAATAAATCAAATAAAATTATTTACTTGTGAAAGTTGCAAAAGCCAAAGGATTTGAGGGGTTAAGATTAAGATTAATCAGGATTTGATTAATTTAAAAGGGGATTAGCTGATGTGACAATTTGATTTAGATTTTTGGATTGATTTAAATCAAAGTTGAGAGGAATATGAATTTAGACTTAATTAAATAAAGTTTAATTTATTTTATTTAAAGAGAGTGGTGTTAGTTATAAATCATATAAAGATAAATTTATTTAATTTAAATGAGATGACCTTAGAGATTAATTAAATAAAATGAATTATTTAATTAAAAGAGGGACTATAGGATTACCTAAACAAAATGGTTTATTTAATTAATAGATGATGATGACTTAATCAGATAAATTTGATTTATTTAATTAAGAGATGAAATATGTTGAATTTAATTAAATAAAGATTATTTAATTAAATTACTAGTAGAGGAGGTGATTTAGGATGAACTAGTGCTATTAAAATCAAGATCAAGTGTATAGGATCAATTTGTATATTTTTTGTGTCTACATTTTTCCCCTCTTTGAGGCAATGTACCCACTGTGTTGGTTCAAAGAATAAATTACCAAGATCAAAATTCAAAACAATTCTATTTTTTTTGAATGCCCCACTGCTGCTCGAACGAGAAGGATTACACTGGTATACCGCCCCCTTAAGAGACCGAAGGAAAATTTGGATTTTTGGGTGATCTTTCTAAAAAAGAGAACAAGCTTCCCAACGGGTCCAAAAAGGGTCTAGGATGCCAAAAATGTGCCAAAACATGAAAAAAAACTATGCAAAACGACCCTTGGTTGGGTAAAAATGGGATCGGGGTCCAAAACCCTAGTTGGACAGCTAAATAGGGTCAAAAAACCCTAACTTTCAAGCTTAAATAGGCCTCAAGGGGTCACTTTCAATTCATTTACACATTCAACAGTTTAGAGATTTAGCATTTTTGAGATCTGACCACCATTTGAGATGGTGCAACGAGTGCTTCCACATCACATTTCAAAGTGAGTGTGAGTGTACCAGCAGCTACCAGGCGTAGGACCATCGGTATGTGACCCTTACCTGACTTGTCATTTCGTCTTTTGTGCAAATTAATTAGGGTCAAAAGTCAAACTGAGTCAAGCGGCATTGTTTGGCATCGTTGAAAGTGATAAATCGGTGTCGGGCGGCCTTAAAGTGCACTGCTATTGGGTCTTGCACCGTAGTGGTCCAATTTATAAATTAGTGTTTAGGCTCCAAAGTCCGCCACATTTGTGAATTGTGTTGCGGCAGTGAAATTTAGATTTTAGGCTCAAGGGTTAAAGTGGTTCGCAGTCAAACTATGACGTAACAACATAGTTTGGACTTTAGAGGGTTCTAGCAATGCAGTTTGGAACTTTCAAACAGTGACGCATTTGCTAATTCGGTCACGAAAAATCCAAACAAGATTCTGATTTTTTTATGAAACTTAACACTATGACTTTACTAGTGCAGGAGGATGCAAAGATTTTGCATTCACGAGAGCACAGGTCCCCAGTACTTAGCAGATTGGTCAGATTGCATGAGCTGCTCCAGGAGCAACTTGGGGAGATAGGGATATGGTACGTCACCTACACACCTCCTGGTTGAACACACCTAGGCATGATGATAGCACTGGCAAAGGAATGGCACAGTGAGACGTCATCATTTCACTTGCCTATAAGTGAGGTGACAGTGAATCTGGAGGATGTCTGGTGCATTCTTTGATTGTCGATCCACACAAAGAAAGTCATCTATGATGTGGATTCCAAGAGAGATGCTTGCTTTGAGTTAATGAGACTTGATGAGATTGTTATTATTGAGGGATAGATCGAGCTAGAGCGGTACAAGGGTATAGTGCCCACCTTTTGATTGATTATCAATGCAATCATTTTAGGCCTTGTGGCACTAGATCGGTGCAACCGATACTTTATTATGGGATGTAGTCTTGCCTGGGAGCAGAATCTCCATTGGAAAGAGAGCTTTGTCTGGGGGCTAGTGATGCTGGCCTCACTTTATCATGATCTACATAAATTTTTCTACCTAGACAATAAAGCCATCGAGGTCGGGGTGACACTTTTTCACATCTAGGTCTAGGAGCACATTGTAGTGCTTCACCCATGAGTTACACCGATTTCCATTGAGCCAGATGATCCCGTAGTTTGGTGGTACGAAGGGGCCCTAACATTCACACATACAAGAGTAGTCGATATCCCTCAATAGAGGAGGGTGATTGATGAGATGACAGTCTTCACATGGAGGCCCTGGCTTGGTATGCCTCCTTGGTACGATGGTGTTCAGTAGCTCTTCTTTGCTAGACATGACATACTTATGTAGGGAAGAGAGCATATGATGATAGAGAATTATCTCCCAAATCAAGTGGCTAGGTAGTTTGGAGATAGACAGGACAGGCCCGAGGACTAGTACATGGCCATATTTTCAAGTACTACGAGGGAGACCACATGGGGTTGATCGATTCTAGCCAAGGAGGCAGTTACCTCATTTAGACAGCTAGTGGCCAGGCCATGGCTATATGATTAGGGGTAGGTAGATGCAGGTGTCACACAAGCATATATTTCTTGGTTCAGGCCATCGGTCAGATTGATAGTGTCTGGGGCAGCTTTACCATAGTGGAGAGCTAGAGGTCAATCAACAGGGCGGGGGCGAGGAGGCCGAGGAGACACGGACAGAGATGGAGGTAGAGGAGGAGGTGGACCACCTATGGAATAGAGGGGACAGAGAGACCATGTTCCTAGAGACTAGTTGAGGGATGGCGATAGGAAGTACAGATATGGGGACCCACAGAGAGATGCATTGAGGGACCATCAGCAGCAGCCCCCACCACCACCACCACCACCACCCCAGCTAGACTAGAGAGAAAAACTGATCCAAAAGCTATAGGCATAGGTTCAGGTACTTACTATTGAGAGGGACCAGCCCAGACAGCAAGTCCAGGCCCTCACCCTGGAGAGAGATCAGGCTAGATCAAAGTGAGATCAGGAGGTGGGTCGGTGATGGTAGTTAGAGAGCATGGCCACTGCATCCCAGGGCAGGAAAGTCTTGATGTGGATGTATTATGAGGTCATCTGAGAGGTAGAGTATTATAGGTTACACTATCAATAGGCCATACCAACAAGGTCCCGAGTGCCAGAGTAGTCTCAGAAGACTAGTATGAGACAGGCAGAGGACAAGGTTGAGACACAGGCAAGTGAGGGGAGCAACCAATAGGGTTAGCCACCATGACATCCTTTTGATTGGCATCATTTCTTGAGATCAACGAGCTATGTTTTATAGCCCCGTGGGCATTGTATACTTGATTGATACGCATACATTTGATCCCGATCTTTGTACCATGACATACTTTTTGATGATATATATATGATCGATCAATTTTATGAGATGTGTCCTATTCTTATTTATGCATGATGGATGGATGTATTCTTTATGTATTATTTATGATATGGAGATGTTTATGGATGCACATGGTTATGAATGTCTTTCTTTTTTTATATTTTTTTTGTCCACTTTATGATGTTGATATATGATATGTGGATGCAAATGTTTTTGTATTTTTTCATGTATGATGTGATGATGCATATATGGATGATATGATGATGCAAATGTATGGTTTATGAGATGCTTAACAAAACCTATATGATATCCTAAATGATAATGGTTCAAGGCTTGATTATGCGATATATGTAATGATATGTAAATGCAATACTTTTTTTATTTTTCCTTATGCGTTTATGGTGGTGATATATGGATGTTATGATGTTGTTTACATGATTATGCGATGGATACCAATGTAATCATGATATGTAAATACAATGTAAATGATGTGAAATGGTTATGATGATGTTATGATATGAGATGACCTATGATATTTATGGTTTCTGACATGCAATGATTATGAATACAATTATTTCTCAAGATACTTACAATAATAATAGATTAGTCTCTGTAACTTAAGACGATAATGTGATATATAATGTAATGTGATAATGACATGTAAATGATCATGAAATGATGGTGATATGAGATGAATATGTTTCATACTATGTGATATGATATGCCTATGTGATGATTCATGCTTTGTGGATGCAATGTTATGATATGAAATAATGTACTATGACATGCAATGATTTGTAATGATATGATAACGTGAAATGACTATGACATGATTTATGAAATGTAAATGATTATGTATGTAATGATATTATTATTATGTGATATGCCTATGATATGAATGCCTATTGATACATAAAGATTTATGATGTGTAATGATTATGAGGTTCCATGCGATGATGCAAATTTTATGATGGTGTAAATGTGATTATGCAATGGGTGTTTTGTATATGATATGACTTAATAATGCCTATGTGATGATACCTTTTATGATTATAAAATGAATGAAAATTTATGGTTCATGAGATGGTTTAGAATAACTAATCTATATTAATGATGAAATGCATTTCATGTGAGATGATTAATGTTTCCTATATGATATGATATGATATGATATGCATTATGTTGATGGTTTGTGGATGCAAGGTGGATGCGTTAGCGATGTTTTTGATTAACTATCATGGCACCATGTTATTACAAAGAGAAGATAGAAGAAATAGGATAATGAAAAGAGGATCCAACAAGCCTACGTTATTAGTGATGATGATGACAATTTTCTTATTAGAAATTCGGATTTTAAAAGGGTCATTTACCTTATGTTTGATAATACAAATAGGTACGATGCATCAAGGTATAAAGAACTAGGATGGTGTTGTACCTAGTGTGATGGACTTTGAATCAACAACCAAAAAGGAGTACTTCTATTCACACTTGGCATACAAAACCTTATCTAGAATGTAGTTCAGATATTCCAAACATCTCAAACCAAAACATAGAAATTCAAGCCTTCCTATGTGATCAACAAGACACCTAAAACATCCTCCCTACACCCAAACAAAGTACGCATGACCAGGTTATATTACAAGAATATCTAACAAGAACATAAAACAACAAGATAATTATAATTTCCCCATTTATTTCTCTCTAAATCCTTTTGTTTGGACATCATCGAGAGGTCATCAAAATGCGTGCAAAAAGATATGTCAAAAAGACAGAGATAAAGTAAATAAAAAATCTAATGTTCTTCATACTACTAGCAAAGACTAAACTACAATGATGCCTGATGTTGGTGTACATTGTAGGAAGGATACATCCTAGGACATGATGTTATCAGATGATTTTGGGATTGATTGGATGATAGGTTACTGATACTCAAAACAACCTAACTTTCTTACCTAGTGATCTAGACTTAAAACCTTGATGTTTGAGAACACACTTTCGACTACTAAGCTTGCTTCTGATTGTTTTTTGAAAGGGTGAGGTTGACAATGATTTATTATGACTGATTCTTATTTTGGGTGAAAGTGAGATGGTATGGATGGATTTTTGGGGTTTTTGAATGTTTTGAGGCTGTTTTTGGGATTTTTGAGATGTTTTACAAATGTTTTGATTTTCAAATTTTCCAATGTTTTTAGGTTTTCTGAGATTTTGACCAAGAGACTAACCTAAAGACCTATCCTAGGGATCTTGGAGGATGATAAAATATTAGCCTTGCCTATGTTATATATGCAGAGACTACATAGTTTGACTGACAACTTGACCAATTTACAAGATGAAGATATAAATAAATGATGAATTTCTAGCTTATTATGATGAAATCCTAAAGTACTGACCTAGGGTGCCTTACGGGATTATCATAGATCAACCTTGCCTATGTTCAAGCTCAGAGATGATGTAGTTCGACAGGACAACTCTATTTTATTTTTATATTATTTTACATGTTTTTGGATTTTTGATATGTTTTCTGATGTTTTTGGATTTTTTGATTTTACGAATGTTTTGGATTTTTCGATTTTAAGGAAGAATTCAAAGATATAGGCAAGAAAAATTGACCTTAGGAACATGCCAAGTAGAACTAAGGTGGAACATTATACAAACACGTGACCAAGCTATGATGCAAACGCGGTTGAGCGATAGATGAGGATATGTAAGTGCAATGGATGAGTGAAAGCGTGATGAGTGATACAAAACAAGCTGTGAAGATACTGGTGGATGGAAGGTGCTTTATTTACACAAGGTGCTTGTTTTCCAATTTTTCACCAAGGTAGTTTTCCAAAGCGCCACCTAAGTGGTTTTCACTAGAGGATGATTTTTATCTTTACTGTTTTCAATCCTTTTTCTGATTTTTTTGGATTTTTTTGGGATTTTTTGTATTTTTGGTTTTAACCTTAAAAGATCGAGCATAAAACTTTTTGAGATGGGAGTTGTTAATGGGATCCTGTAGAGTCTCACCTTCTGGTGTTGATAGATGATATGCCCCTGATGTGTAGCTTGTGGTGATGATGAATGGTCCCAACAAATTGGGTTCAAAATTTCCCTTGCTATCTAGATTTGGCACGTTTTACTGATTCTCCTTCAATACAAGCTCTCCGATTTGGAAGGTCTGACTCCTGATCTTCTTATTGTCTCTTTGATTGAGATGGTTTTGGTACACTTGCAAATGATTTAAGGCATCTGTTCACCACTCATCCAGTAGTTTCCAACTCTTTCAGTCGTGACACCCAATATTCTTCATTTGTAATGAGGTTCTGCAGTGATATTTTTAGGTATGGGAGCTCAATCTCAATGGGTAGGATGGATTTTGATCCATAGACTAGGGAGAAAGGGGTTGGACCTATTGGTGTGCAGATGCTTTTTTGGTAGGCCCATAGGGTGGGGTTCAACTGCAAGTCCCAATCATGACCAACTTAATTGACTATCTTTTTTAGGATTTTGAGGATGGTTTTATTTGAAGCCTCAACTTGGTCATTACCCTGGGGGTAGTATGGAGTGGAAAAGCGATGTTGGATGTTGAATTTCTAGCATAGGTCTTGGACATCTTGGTTTTTGAAAGGTGTCCCATTATCTAAGATAATGGCTTCAAGGACACTGTAGTGGAAAATGAGGTACTTCAGGATGAACTTGGAAATTTGTTTTCCCATAATATAGCTCATCGGGATGGCCACTACACACTTTTTGAAGTACTATGTAGCGGTGATAATGAACTTGTGTTCATTAGATAAGGTGGGGGTGATTTTTCTAATAAGATTGAGCCCCCATTGTGAAAAGGCCCAAGGTGTAATAATCGGGTGGAGCTACTGAGTTGGTGCATGGATGAGGTCCCCATGTTGTTGACATTGCAAGAACTTCTTCACATATTCATGTGCTTCCCTTTCCATTGTTGTCCAATAGTACCTCATTCTCAGAAGCTTCTTAGCCAAGGTCATACCACTCAAATGTGAACCACATATTCCATTATGTACCTTTATTAAAGCAATCAAAGCTTCCACAGTGTTGCAGCATCATAAAAGGGTTCCCTCAATACTTCTACATTACAAGGTGTCGCCTAGAATAACAAAATGGTTTGACTTCTTGACAAAGGTTTTCTTAAATTTCAAAGTGATATCGATAGTGAGGGCTCCTATTCTTAGATAAGTGTATATTTCATGATACCACAGGTTTCTAGGACCAACAATTTCACACACAAATTCAGGCTCTGGTACCTCGAATGCTAGTATGAGAAGTTTCTCTACAAGGAATTCTTACTTTGGGACGTTGTGTGGGACATCTAGTAATGATCCGATTGTTTCCATAGCATCCTCTGCTCTATTATTTTCTCTTGGTATCTGTTGGAAGGTGATATCAATGAAGGACTCTTTAAGGCTTTTCACCAATTTCTTTTATGGAGTCAACTTATCATCCTTTGTTTGGTATTCATCATTGACTTGGTTGATGATAAGCTATGAATCTCCATAGACTAGGAGTGCCATGATCTTCCATTGTGCCGAAATTCTCAACCCTATAACAAGAGCCTCATATTTTGCAATGTTTTTTGTGCAAGGAAAAGACAACTTGTATGATTTAGGTATGCAATCTCCTTGTGGTGTAATGAAGAATACTTTGGCTCCTTTCCCATGTTGTGTGTAGGATCCATTAAAGTACATTTTCTAGTGATCTACTACAGTAAGGTTGAAGATTGATTTGTTCAAGAACTCTGGTACCAGTGGATTCTCTGCATATATTGGTGCTTCTTCCAGTTGATTTGCAATTTCTTGTCCTTTAATAGCCTTTCGTTCCACATACTCGATGTCGTGCTCTGTAAAAATCATAACCCACTTTTTTGTTCATCCTGTGAGAGTTGCCTTAGAAATCAGATACTTGAGAGGGTCTATCTTGGCAATGAGTTTTATCTAGTGTGCCAACATATAGTGCCTAAATTTTTATGTTGTGAACATGACTGCTAAGAAAGCCTTCTCAATAGGTGTGTAATTCATCTCATGTCCCACCATGGTTCTACTGATGTAGTAAATAGATCTCTCCTTCTTGTTTTCATCATGTTGTGTAAGAGAGTGTCAAGGGCCACTGTTGTTGCTGATATATAGAGGATAAAGGGTTTATCAGGAATTGGTGGCATAAGAACTAATGGTGTGAGTAAGTAATCCTTGATCTTGGTGAATGCCTGATAACATTTCTTATCCCATTTATATGCTACCCCCTTGTGGAGTAGATGAGAATAAGGGATTGCCTTATCTTCTAATTTTGTTATGAATCGACGGATGGACTGGAGTCTTCCTTGTAAGCTCCTTAGCTGCTTCAATATCCTTGGTGCCTCCATCTCAAGGATTGCCTTAATCTTGGCAGGATCTATCTCGATCCCTCTCATTGACACAATGTACCCTAGGAGCTTTCCTAATTGCACCGTGAAGACACACTTCTTTGGATTGCGTCTGACCTTGTATTCTTCTATTCTATCAAAGATGGAGCTCAATGTTGATATATGATCTCATCATTTTCTTAATTTGGCTAATATGTCATCCACATAATCTTCCATGGTTTTATGAATTATATCATGGAATATTAGCTTCATAGATCTTTGATAGGTAGATCCTATATTATTTAGCCCTAACGAAATCATGTTCCAACAATATGTTCCCCATAGACAAGTGAAAGTTGTTTTGTGTTGGTCATCCTTAGCTATCATGATCTAATTGTATCCTGAGAATCCGTTCATTAGTGATAGAATTTCATGTCCCATCATCATATCCAAAATCATATCTATGTTTGGGAGATGGAAATCATCTATGGGACATGCTTTGTTTAGATCTTTGAAGTCAATGTAGATTTGAATGCCCCCAGTGGGCTTTGCAACAGGTACAAGATTTGAAACCCACTCTGGATAATCAATTGATCGTATGAAGCCAACATCTAGGATTTTTTGTAACTCAAGCTTGACTAACAATATGATCTATGCATGCATTTTCCTTAGCTTCTATTTTACTGGCTTTGCCTCTAGATATACTACAAGATGGTGAGCCACAACTTTTGGATCAAGACTCGGCATGTTAGTATAGGTCCATGTAAAGTTCAGCTTTCTTTCCCTCGGGAAGGAAGCTAGGAGCTCTTTCTCTTCAGTTAGAAGTGACTCTGCATAGAATGTTATATGTGGTTTCACCTCAGTCCCTAAGTTTACTGGATTGCATCATTTTACTAAGACTACTAACTTCTCCTAATGAATAGCACTGTGAGGAAGATTGAATCCCCCATCCTCTAGCACCTCAGAGAGGTTTTCACCATTGGATGTGTCCTTTTTTTTTACTATTTTTGGGTCCAAAAGCACCACAATGTGGTTTTCACTTAAAGACCTAGAGTTTATTCTCAAATTTTCACTTTTGTGACTAAGGGATTCAATCGTCTCCCCATAATAAGCATGTGTGTCTAGTTCAATGTTGAATCCATATTTGTGATCTCTACAAGGTATATTATCTAGCAGTCCCATGAATTTTGAGAGTGCCTCATCATTTTTGAATGTGTCTAAAATTGGCGATCCTCATTGGTCATAGTCTATGAGCTGGGGATACACTAGTTTTAACTCATGGGTTTGGTTGTTCAACTCAAATGATACAGTGGAAATAATGAATAAGGAGGAGTCTTCAAACAACATAGGTAGGTCACCGATGGTGTCCTCATCACTGTCACTCCCACATACCTCAGGTTATGTCAAAGGTAAAATTTTCTAAGGGTAGACTTATAGATACTAGTAAATGAAGGTTAGTTTTGATTGCTTTAACGGGGGAACTTTTTCCATGTACGGCTATACTCCGAGGGGTACATCCAAGGCCAATATTTTTCCCATGCTTCTCTGCAATGATTAGTTGTAATTGGTCATTGATTTTTTTCCAAGGCTTTCATTCTTATTATAGCCCATGCCCAACATTAATCAATGTCCTTTGTTAGCATCATCCATGGGAAGGGTTGGTACAGGTCTCTCGTCTTGATATAGAAGACTGGAGATATCTTTTTCATCCACCACTCCTTGGCCTAGATCCCCCCAACTCTTGAATTGGGAAGGATCTTCTCTAAAAAATTTGAGATGTTGTATTGGCGGGTTGCAGCTGCCCATGGGACCTAGGATATTGAGGTAACTCTCCTATCACAAAGGCACCCTTCTTCATTTTGTAATCTCCACACTCATTGCCTTGGATAATGACTTTGATATCAGAGATGTCAGGAATAGCGGGTGTCTTTGTCCCAGAAGTGGAGGCTATGGTAGATGGATCTATATACAAAGTTGAAGGGCCTTGATCATTTTTGGGCACTTGTGGGACTTTGTAATACTTGGCTTCCAATTTTCTGCAATAGGCAAAGGGCTTAGAATCACCATGAATTGAGACCTCTTGGTTCTCACAGGGGAATTTAACACATTGATGAAATGTGGATACAACCAATTTCATCCCATGGATCCATGGGTGCCCCAGAAGATTGTTATAAGGGAGTTCAAGATCAAGAACTTGCTAAGTGGTTTCCATGATGGCAAGACCCACTTGAATGGGAAGTTGAATAGTGCTTTGAGATGCTTTCTCTTGATCATCATAAGCTTGGATGGTTATACCTTTTCCCTTTTCAATCACATCTTCAAAGAATCCCATATTATTTATTAACTCGAGGGAACAAATATTCAACCCTGCACCTCCATCCACCAAGACTCGTTTGACTTTATTCTTATAGATGAAGACTTCAAGATGAACTATGCAATTATGATATGGTTGGGTAGGGAGATCTTGTTCAAAGAATGAGATGAGATGTGGTTTGGTGATGTTTCTAACCATAGCTTGGAACTGATGCGTATCAAGGTCAATGGGTACAGAAGACTCGACTAGGGATATTTCTAAAATATCCCTATGTGCAAGCAAAATTTTCAGCAACTCCATAATGGAGATCTGGGCAGGGGTCTTCTTTAGTTGTTCCAAGACATCATAGCCACTAAAAACTGATTTTGAATTTGTGGGGGGTGCTCTGTCTTGTGTGGATGGTCTAAGGATGGTGATTCTGCCACTTCATATGGTGACTCTGTAGTCAGCTTTGGTCCTTGGGATATGGACAACACCTACCCATTCATCTAAGCATGTGAAAATATGGTCATAATGTGGTTGGTGTTTCCATACTTCTTTCCTTTTTCATTGTTGTTGGACTTGTCATGATCCGACATCAGATTCATGTATATATTAAGGTCTTGATTTCCAACCAGTTGTTCAACTTTGATGGTCTTGGATTAGGTTTTTGAGCCTCATGCAACTGGTTGTTGTATGTCCCTTGAGGGTTCTAGTAATTCTCAATGACAGGTAGCATGATGATGTTGGCATCAATAAGCCACTTCATGACAAATTCGATTGATTCTCCAAGCGGTGTGTAATTTTTCTTTTGGGGATACCCATTTTTTGTGGATGGTCCACTTTGGTCATTGACATTATTGATTATCTATTGGTTATTTTTTTGATGAGACGTGTTGGATCGAGGGGTTTTTTGGGTATTCTAAGGTTCTCAATACATTTTTTGTTGCGTTTTTGGATTTGGAGCATTGATCGTGACCTTAGCATCAACAACGCCATTGTTGGTTACATTCTTGTTTTTTACCAATTTTAATGGTTTCCCATTATAGCTTGTCGATGAGAAATTATCCTAATAAGATGGTGTTCCCCATTGTGTGATGGGAGCTCTTTCGATGCTGAGAGCTTTAGGGATGATTTGGTCATAGGAGGTGATGCACTAGACTTTGAGATAGAAGGCCAAATGGTGCAGGAGCACCTTAAAGGTCTTTTGGAAGATCTTGTTGTTTTGGCTTGTAGGTGCTTCTAGCCAACCACCAAGGGAATAAGGACTATGATGTAAAGTCCCAAGAGTGTTTTTTACGTGTCTGTTATGGAAAATGTAGGGTATTCTAGAGCTTTGAAGTTTGGAGAAGCCTTAATGATGAAATTAGGCAAATTAGTCAATGTAGTCTTGGCAATTTGTCCTAAAAGTGGGAAAAGGGCATTAATGATGCTCTAAGACCAACCCAAGGGTCCTAGCACATGGGAGAAATTTATATAAGGTCAAAAAAACCATAATACTTGGGTTGGAGGATTGATTGTACGAATTGAGATTTGAGAAGGAGATTTTGTGAGTTGGAAGAGTGCAAATTTCATTGAATTTTTGTGTTTGAGCCTTCATCCAGTCAAGAATGGATTGAAAGGACTTTTCTGATGCTTTGAGTCTTTCATTTGAGTCATTTAATTATTGTGTGTAGTATTATACTAGTCATCTGGACCAACTGGTTTTCTATTTTGCAAGTTTTTGGTGTTCTTGGTCTCATTGCCGGTTCAGGCCAGTTTTTTGGAAACAATGATCCCCACTTGAATTCCTGTGGAAAAACTACCATGGACACTTGTAATCAAGTAGGGGACTATTTTTACATTGTAAATATGGTGTGTGGTGTCTTATTTTGCAGGGGAGATGATGAATTCATCAAGCACTAGGCAAGTGCAAGTGCATTCTGGCTATTGGCTTGGAGAGAACAGCAGCAAAGAAAGTTGCTAAATGGATTGGTTTGTGCTAATCAGGAGCATGGGAGTGTAGGCACATGTATTCTAGACATGTGTGTGCAAGGAGGAGAGTTGAGGAGGTCATTGAAGCCTTCAAAGGAGGAAACAAAGCCAAAAACCTTAGAAACCCTTGAAAATAGGGGGTTTGAGGACAATCCTATGTATGGACATTTGTAGAACCTAATACCTAGAAAATCTTGAAGCCTTGAGGGTCAATACGAAGAATCTACAAAAACATTTGGTGGTTGTTAAGACCGTTTGAGAGAAAAACCAAGAAAACGGGTTCTAGGAGGCCTAATTGGGGCAAAAGGCTACAAGGCCTAAAATTGGGTTTTACAAGGAAGTGATGGGTAAAGGGGGAAAGAAACCACCTCGATGGATTAGTGAGGAGAAAAAATAACTAAGGGACAGCTAGAATACCCTTTCGTAGCCCTGGAGTGGTTAGGACACATTAGGTCAGTGTGGAGCCCAAGGAAGCTCAGTGGTGGAATGGGAGTGAAGGTGAAGAATTTGAAATTGGTGGAGAGTCCTACGTGGTGAGAGGGGTTTAGGAGTGATCCCTAAGTAGGGTAGACTTGAATACCCTAGAAAGACCAAAGAATAGGTCTTTTGAAGAGCAAGAGTGATCTTGAGGGATAGGACTCCCCATCAAATTGGTATCAGAGCCATTAAAAGGCTTGGGAATTGAGAACTGTATGTCAGAGGGAAGTGAATCCATAGGAGAGAACACCATGGTGACCAATGAAAAATTGGCAAGGGATTTGATAGAGCAAGAAGAAAATAATAAATGGCTTGAAGAAGTTGTGGAAGAGATGAAGTAAAAATTAGAAGAGGTTGTAGAGTCGGCAGGCAAGATGAAAGTGCAGTTAGCAGTGGTTAGAGACAAAGGTGAGGACCATGTTGAGGAAGACATAGACCCAGAACCTGGCCCTTTATTGAAAGAGGAACCCTTCCTCAAAGCATTGAAGGAATTAAGTGGCAAGGCACTAGAAGGCATACCTATTTTCATAGGAAGAATGGATGCAGAGTTAGTTTTGGAATGGATAGAGGGAATGGAGAATCACTTTGAATGTCATGAGATTACAGAGGCACAAAAGGTGAAGATAGCCAAATCAAGGTTAAGAGGACAAGCACCAACTTGGTGGAATTTCTTGCAAGAAGAAAGAGAGAAGCAAGGCAAGAAACCAATAGGAAATTGGAAGACAATGGTGGCTAAAGTGAAGGAAAACTATCTACCTGAGGACTATGACATCCAATTGCATAAGAAGAGGCAAAATCTCAGACAAAGGGAGTTAGATATAGTTGCCTACATAGAAGAGTTCCAAAAGCTAAGCCTTAGGTCTAGAGTGCAAGAAACTGAAATCATTAAGGTTGCTAGGTACCTGAACGGCCTTAGGTGGAACATACAAGAGGAGTTAAGCCTCTTTACACTTACCAACCTCCATAGTTGCTATCAAATGGCTATTAAAGTGGAAGAGAAACTGAAAAAGAGACAAGACTCTAATACCAGGGGTAAAGGAAAAGGTAGAGACTCTAGAGGTGGACATAGAGGAGGTTTTGGTGGAAGGACCAATGAGAATAGAAGCCAAGGTGATGCTAAGGTTGGTGAACAATCCCATGATTGAAATAGTCAAGGGGGATACAGAGGTAGAAGCTCTAACAATGGTGGAAGAGGTAGATCCGGAGGCTTTGGGAGGAGTTCTCATTTTGCTTCCATGAAGTGTTACAATTGTGGACAGTTGGGTCATCCGGCCTATAGGTGTCCAGACAAGCCAACATCTTCACAAAATGAGAGGAAGATCAACTATGTTCAAGAAGAGGACTGCTCCAAAAATTCAGAGGTGAGTCTAGATTCATAGAAAGGAGGGAATCTTATGTTAAGAAGGATCTTGATTAAAGCACCTAACGAGGATGAACACAAACAAAGGAGAGCTCTTTTTAGAGTCAAGTGCAAGATACTAGGTAAGGTTTGCAAGGTCATCATTGACTCGGGATCAACTTATAATGTCATATCAGAGGAGGCAATACAAAATTTGAACCTCATCAAGATACCCCATGTGTGTCCTTACAAGGTTACTTGGTTGAATAAGGGGCAGAATATATTGGTCAATGAGCAAGTGTGGGTTGAGTTTGCTATAGGAAAGTATCATGATAGGATACTATGTGATGTGTTACCAATGGATGCTTTCCATCTATTGCTTGGAAAAACCATGGCAATAAGACAGGGAGGCAGTACACCATGGCAAGGAGAACAAGTACTCATTCAAGAAGGATGGAGTGATTTACAAAATACAGTCTTTGTTGGAAGAAAGCACGATGGAAAAGGTAGAAACCAATGTACTTTTGATGAGTGGAAAGGAATTCCTAAGAGACATGAAGGAGGAAGAAGGAGTGGTCTATGAAATTATGTTGAAGCCAAAGGAAGAGGAGTCACCTAGTCGGCTACCTATAATAGTAGAAGTGAAGCAACTGTTGGATCAGTTCAGGGACATCATTTGTGAAGGCACACTAGCTACACTACCACCTAAGAGGGCAATCAGTCATCAAATAGACTTTGTACTAGGAGCAACATTGCCTAACAAGGCTGCATACAAGATGACACTGGACCAAAACAAGGAGATAGCAAGCAAGTTCAAGAAATTTTGGACCAAGGGCTAATCAGAAAGAGCATAAGACCATGTGTTGCTCTAGTGGTGTTGGCACCTAAGAAGGGAGATAAGTGGAGAATGTGTACTGATTCTAGGGCAATAAATAGGATAACTATTAGATATAGGTTTCCTATTCCTAGGATAGAGTATTTAATGGATTGTTTAGGGGGTACTAAGTACTATCCCAAAATTGATTTGAAAAGTGGCTATTATCATATTAGGATGAAAGAGGGAGATGAATGGAAGTCAGCATTTAAAACTAAAGAGGGGCTATATGAGTGGTTAGTGATGCCATTTGGGCTTACAAATGCACCTAACACTTTAATGAGGGTGATGAATAAGGTTTTGAAGAACTTTATTGGAGTCTTTGTGGTGGTTTACCTAGATGATATCCTCATCTTTAGCAAAACCAAAGAAGAACATATGAAACACCTAGAACTTGTGTTGAAGAAACTTCAAGAGGAGAAGCTCACCATCAATCTTGAGAAGAGTGAGTTCCTGAAGCAAGAGTTAGTCTACCAAGGATTTGTAGTATCTCAAGGGAACTTGAAGATGGACAAGAGCAAGGTTGAAGCCATTCTCAGCTGGCCTACTCCCAAGATAGGGATTGAAGTTAGGAGTTTCCATGGATTAGCCGAATTCTATAGGAAATTTGTTAGAAGGTTTAGTGAAATATGTGCACCGGTTCTTGATACCATCAAAGGAGGACACAAAACAAAGTTTGTGTGGACCAAATAAGCCAATGAAGGATTTGAAAGGTTGAAGAGGGAGATCGCTACCCAACCTATCCTAGTTTTACCAAGTTTTGACAAACCATTCATAGTGGAATGTGATGCAAGTAACATAGCAGTAGGAGCTGTCCTAAGCCAAGAAGGCAGGCCAGTGGCATTCTTTAGTGAAATATTGAATGAAGCAAAGTCTAGGTACTCATCTTATGACTTAGAGCTATATGCTTTGGTACAGGCTCTCAAGAAGTGGAGGCACTACCTATTGCCCAATGAATTTGTGGTATACACTGACAATCAGGCCTTAAGCTACATAAATACTCAAGAGAAGC
Source organism: Sequoiadendron giganteum (assembly GCA_007115665.2). Taxonomy (NCBI): domain Eukaryota; kingdom Viridiplantae; phylum Streptophyta; class Pinopsida; order Cupressales; family Cupressaceae; genus Sequoiadendron; species Sequoiadendron giganteum. Next base: position 239,315,814 of record CM021102.1, read on the forward strand.
TCAGTTTGAGGCATATCAAATGGATGGAGTTTTTGCAGTCATACACCTTTACCATCAAGCATAAGAAGGGGGTTAACAACAAGGTTGTTGATGCTCTTAGCAGGAGGTTGCTTACTGTCCAAGAGATATAACTACAAAGCATAGGGGTTGAAGGATTCAAAGATTTATATGAAGGAGATTCTGATTTCTCAGTGATCTACAAGGTATGTTTTGATTTTGAGAACCATTTTCACAGTGAATATGCAGATTATACTTTGCACAATGTTCCATTGTTTAGGGGAAATAAATTATGTGTTCCTAGAGGTTCTATGAGGGAGAATCTAATCCAAGAAAAGCATAATGGCATTTTGAGTGGTCACTTTGGTTTGAACAAGACACTAGATTTAGTGGAGAGGTTCTATTGGTGGCCATAGATGCAAAGAGATGTAAGAAGGTATGTTGAACAATGTGGAGTATGTCAAAAGGAAAAGGGAACATCAAAAAATGCAGTTCTTTATCAGCCATTACCCATCCCAAACAGACCTTGGGAATGCATAAGCATGGACTTCATAGTAGGGCTACCTAGGACACCGATTGGTTTTTACAGTGTGTTTGTGGTAGTGGACAGATTCAGCAAGATGAGCCATTTTATCCCATGCAAAGCAACACATGATGCAAGTCAGATTGCACACCTATTCTTCAAGGAGGTAGTGAGGATACATGGGTTGCCAAAGAGCATAATTACAGACAAAGATGTGAAGTTTATGGGGCATTTTTGGAAAACTCTTTGGAAAAGGTTAGGAACCAACTTGTCTCATATCTCAACATATCATCCTCAAACGGATGGACAGACAGAGGTGATCAATAGAGTACTTGATAACTTCTTGAGGTGTCTAACTAAGGAGTATGGACAAGGATGGGAACAAGTGATTCCACAAGCAGAATTTGCTTACAATGATAGCACAAAAAGATCTACCAGTAAGAGTCCATTTGAGATAGTATATGGCTTACTTCCAAGGGGTGTATTTGAGCTTAGAGATCTGAAAGTTTATGAAGGAATCAATGGACATTCTGATGATTTTGCTCAGTTAATGAGAGAGGTACATGAACAGGTAAAAAAGACATTAATGGAGGCTAACCAAAAGTTGAAGGATAAAAGAGATGAAGGGAAAAGAGATCTACAATTTGAAGTAGGTGATTTGGTGATGGTATACTTGAACAAGGAAAGACTACAGAAGGGCATACCAAGTAAGCGCTAGATGAAAAGGATAGGGCCATGTAAAGTGCTAGCTAAGTATGGATCCAATGCATACAAGGTGGGGTTACCCAAGGAGATGTCTATTTCACCTATCTTCAATGTGAAGGACTTGGTGAAGTATAAAGGACCAGAAATGAATGAGGAACAGTGTAGTGTTGAGGTCAGTAAGGATGTGGAAGAACTCTAGATACCTAATCAGATCAGACCACAAGTGGACAAGATTCTAGACTCAAGGGTGAAGAAGAAGACTAGGCACAAGACATGCAAGGACCACCTAGTGAAGTGGACACATCAACCAGAGTCAGAAGCTACTTGGATAGCAGAAAGTGACTTTAGGAAGCATAGAATTAGTGAGGATCTCTTGACACCACAGGTTCCTTAACTTCTTTGTTCCAGGGGAAAAATGGTGCAGGAGCACCTTAAAGGTTTTTTGGAAGATCTTGTTGTTTTGGCTTGTAGGTGCTTCTAGCCAACCACCAAGGGAATAAGGACTATGATGTAAATTCCCAAGAGTTTTTTTTATGTGTGTGTTATGGAAAACATAGGGTAGTCTAGAGCTTTGAAGTTTGGAGAAGCCTTAATGATGAAATTAGGCAAATTAGTCAATCTAGTCTTGGCAATTTGTCCTAAAAGTGGGAAAAGGGCATTAATGATGCTCTAAGCCTGACCCAAGGGTCCTAGCATGTGGGAGAAAGGTATATAAGGTCAAAACCCTAATACCTAGGTTGGAGGATTGATTGTATGAATTGAGATTTGAGAAGGAGATTTTGTGAGTTGGAAGAGTGCAAATTTCATTGAATTTTTGTGTTTGAGCCTTCATCCAGTCAAGAATGGATTGAAAGGGCTTGTCTGATGCTTTGAGTCTTTCATTTGAGTCATTTAATTATTGTGTGTAGTATTATACTAGTCATCTGGACCAACTGGTTTTCTATTTTGCAAGTTTTTGGTGTTCTTGGTCTCATTGCCGGTTCAGGCCAGTTTTTTGGAAACAATGATCCCCACTTGAATTCCTGTGGAAAAACTACCATGGACACTTGTAATCAATTAGAGGACTATTTTTACATTGTAAATATGGTGTGTGGTGTCTTATTTTGCAGGGGAGATGATGAATTCATCAAGCACTAGGCGAGTGCAAGTGCATTCTGGCTAGTGGCTTGGAGAGGACAGCAGCAAAGAAAGTTGCTAAATGGATTGGTTTGTGCCAATCAAAAGCATGGGAGTGTAAGAACATGTATTCCAAACATTTGTGTGCAAGGAGGAGAGTTGAGAAGGTCGTTGAAGCCTTCAAAGGAGGAAACAAGGCCAAAAACCTTAGAAACCCTTGAAAATAGGGGGTTTGAGGACAGTCCTATGTATGGACACTTGTAGAACCTAATACCTAGAAAATATTGAAGCCTTGAGGATCAATATGAAGAATCTACAAAAACATTTGGGGGTTGTTAAGACCGTTTGAGAGAAAATCCAAGAAAACGGGTTCTAGGAGGCCTAATTGGGGCAAAAGGCTACAAGGCCTAAAATTGGGTTTTACAAGGAAGCGATGGGTAAAGGGGCAAAGAAACCACCTAGATGGATTAGTGAGGAGACAAAATAACTAATGGATAGCTAGAATACCCTTTCGTAGCCCTGGAGTGGTTAGGACACATTAGGTCAGTGTGGAGCCCAAGGAAGCTCAGTGGTGGAATGGGAGTGAAGGTGAAGAATTTGAAATTGGTGGAGAGTCCTACGTGGTGAGAGGGGTTTAGGAGTGATCCCTAAGTACGGTAGAGTGGAATACCCTAGGAAGACTAAAGAATACATCTTGGGAAGAGCAAGAGTGCTCTTGAGGGATAAGACTCCCCATCACCAAAGTTCCTTCAAGATTTGCAATGATAATTTTGACTTTTTTTTCTTCTAGCATGGCCCACTTGCTTCTATTGGCTTTGGAACGCCATCATTGTAAGAAAGATGCAAATGATTCTCCCTTGTTTTTCTTGAGGTTGGATAGTTCCTCCAAGCTTACATCTATGCCCATGTTGAATGCATAATTTTCCATGAGCGCATCTACAATTTCTTGGAATTTCTTCATCCCTGGAGGAAGTCGGGAGAACCATTCCATGGTCGGGCCAGCTAGACTTCGTGGGAAGAGCCTCATTAAATAAGATTCATCATAAGCCACTTCCATGTAGTCCTCATGGAACTCCCTGATGTGATCTTTAGGATTTCCAATTTCACGGTACTTGTCAAATTTTAGGATCTTGAAGCCTTGTGAAAATGGTTTCATCACAATGCTCATGTTGAATGGATAAGCGCATAGATTCCCTTGTGATTTAGGGGTCTTCCCTGATTGAATATCCAACACCTATTGTGAGAGCCTCTTGCTTTGGGTGGATAAATCACTTTGTGGGTCAGGTGGTGGAATAAATGTGTTCTGGTTGGGAGTATTGATTTGGATGACGGGTGTGGTAACTTGTGGACTGGGTGGTGCATTCGCAGGAGTTTTTTGTGCAGCCAACACTTGTCAATATGCTTGTAGTTGTTGTACCAACAAAGCTTGTTATTGGTCTTGTTGTTTCTATTATGCCAACAACACTTTTTGTTGGGTGTTTTGTTGTTATTGTGCCAACAATGCTTTTTGTTGGGCTTGTTGTTGATCCGCATGTTGTTATGCTACTTTTTGTTGTGCTTGGTATTGTTGTAAGGATTTTTGGTATGCCTGTTGTTGTAACAAGGCTTGTTGTGCTTGATGTTGGGCTTGAGCTTGTGCTCGTGCAACCCGGGCAGCTTGGGCAGTTTGAGTAGCTTGAGCGGCTTGAATGGCTTGTTTTTGTTGTAATAAATCTTGTGCTTGGGCTTGTTTTTGTTGTAGCAATGCTTGCTTTGCGCTTGGGCAGATTTTTGAGCTTGTTGTGCAAATTTTTGTGTTTGTGCTTGTTGTGCGGCTTGTGTAGCTTGTTGGGTTTGGAATTGCTAGAGCACCCTTTGATAAGCTTGTTGAGATGCTTGCAAAGTGATGCTATATTGATTGGCCACATTCAGATTTGGTGGCAGAGGTAGGGGATTTGGAATGGGATGGGATGATGTGATGAGGATTTTTTTGGGTGGTTGTTGGGGTGTTGGAGTGATGACAATGGGTTGTGTGGTGGAGGGTATAGTGAATGAGTTAAGTCCTTGGGAGACCATGTTTTTAGATGTTGTGGATGGTGTAAGTGTGGATTGAGATGTTTGGATTGACATCATATATTATTGTGATGTCGGTGGTATTCCTGAAGGATTTGGTATGCTTGGCAGATTGATTTGATTTGACTGATTTTGGATAAGGGGGCTTCCCTAAACCGAGGATTGGTGTTGATGATGATATCTATGGAGGAAGTGGTGGGGGAATGGGTGGTTTTTTTACTTAATAAATGATGAGGATGAGGTATTGAAGATTCCCCCGTTTCTAAATAATCTACCTTCTCCTTGTGATGTCATGGGGAGAGATATTGGTGTGTTGAGAGGATATGTTGGTGTCGCGGAGAAGTTTGATGAATTATTGGTGTCACAAAATATGAGAGGAATGTATGGGTGTTTCAGATTGTGGGGGATTGACCCAAGATGTTATTTGCATCCAAGTCTTGATTGTTCACAAGGGTATGTGTTTGAAGATCCTGAAGTAATGAACTTCACTTGTTGACAATTGGTTGAGTTGGAGCAAGAGATGATGTGGGTTGGGGAATGGGTTGAACAAGGCTTTGGAAAGATGGTGTGAATGAGACTAGGGGCATAATCCCAAGAGGTTTCTCCACAATAGTGTTCACGTCAAAATCCAAAGGGATTTTAGCCCCTTCCTTTTCCAATTCTAGCATGTATTGTGAAGGATTGAATCTCATCATGGCATTGATAATTTTGTGATTCTCGGGATTTTGGACCATTTTTATGATTTCATCTTTGAGTCATTCCTAAGAAATTCTTGGTGATTTCTTCCACTTTACCTTCCTCTTGAGGATATTGTGGTAATGGAGGAAGATTAGGTGGGGGATTTCTAGATCCCATAGGATTGATTTCGGGTGCGGTTTGACTCAGGTCACTTGAAGTAAATGTTTCCTTGTTGGCTTCCATGTTTCTCTTGTATGAGATTGAGTTTGCACCATAAAAGAATGATCAAATTTTAGGTACAAAGAAGAAAAAACAAGATTGTTCAAGGATCAAAGGATGGTGATGAGATAGATGGAGGGTGGAGGGTGTGAATGATTAAACTCTTAAGAATCTTCAAAGGACACTAGACTTTAGGACTTTTGGAATTTTTATTTTCGATTTGATTTGTCTTCGATTTTGTTTTGGATAATGAACTCATAAACCCCAAGAGGTTGGATGTTTATCTTGGAATAAATTAATTCACAAGGATTGATTATTTAACTAAGCACATGAAGAAGGATTCATCTACACATAGTTAAACAATATGATTTTTTATTTGATTGAAAGGATTTTCCAAAAATCTAGCATGATTTGATTTTTCCAAGATTCAAAGAGTTTGCTTGGTGGGATGAGATATGATTGATGTTTGAGAGATGGATGAGAATGTTAATTTTGATCCTAGATTAGACCTAGATAGAACTCCTTTCTACCAGTCCTCGGTATTGAATAACATGCTTGTATTTCATATGTGAGAAATGCAAATCTTTGAAAGAGACTTGGGTTTCACTATAATAAAATTCGTACAAATTATGATTGTTATTTGAAGCTTTTTTGTAAAATTTATAGACCAACCTTTCTCTAACTTCGTGAACTCTTGAAAGGTCACAAGCTTTTAGACTAACTTGTGACGACTTGGTTTGGGTATTTTGACTTTTCGGGAAATCATTTGATCAAGTACATGTGAGGTTCAATTGTCTGTTATATTTGCTTAGATTGATTCTTTTTACCACAAACACTTTCTTGATTATGTTTCAAATTGAATGTCTAATGTCCTAATTTCTTTTCATCACAAAAGGTCCATTATGTGGAAATCAAGGAAATCAAGGCAATAGTTTCCTAATGTTGACTTTAGTAAGAAAAAATTGTGATATAAATCCAAATACTTAGAAGCCTCTAAGGATGAAATCCCTAGGGCAAGCAAGAGCACTTGGATTCGTCAAAGGTATTTTTTCCTCCTAAAGGGTTTGAAATTTTGAGGATTTGGTGAATGTTTGTTTTCAAATGTTTTAGATTCAAGAAAAGTGTTTTAATTCCAAAGTGATGCACAACCCTAGGATAAAATGAGATAATATTTGTTGAGTTCCCACTTGGATAAATCCAGCTATGCCTACTCTTAGCAAATGATTAAATGATTGACCACACTGGCTCCCCTCCATGACACGTGCTTCTTGGGTCAGCCAAGCATCAATACCCATGAAACTCTCGTGGTATACTTCTCATCTCTACTAATAGCCATAAAAAATGTGGGACGGCTTAAGAACGATCGTTCTTGCACCAACAAATAGATTTAAGGATTTTGGCCTTCTAAACAAAAGGTTCTAGTATAGGAATTCCATTTTAAGGGGATCATCCATATGAAAAGAGACCATTTCTTCCCTTCTTGTCAAGAAAATCCTCGTGGTACTTGAACTTTCCTCAAGTACCCACACTTATATACCGGTTGGAAGTTTCTTGGCTTTAGCATGTTTTCGGTTGGTTCGTTCCCTAGGGTGATTATTTTTTCACACTAGGCAGGCCCTCTAAGGATAAACAAAATCAAGCAAGTACATTCGTAGTTTGATCAATCTTTGTTGAGAAACAAAGAAAGAACACTCGCGATATATTCCACTCACACTAGCAAGATTTTTTTCAATTTTTAAGAACCCAAATTGAAGTGTGGAGGTAATCACTTTTACAACTTAATATCACAAAAAAACCTTTTGATTCTCAATATTGTCATGAGGCGTGAGAGAAGCACATACATCTTTTTAAATGATATTACTTTGGATAAGGGATTACAAAACATAAAAGGCACATGTTCATTTTAATCCTTCAAAAGCAAGAATATGAGTTCTTTTTAAGCACCAACTTTGAAGTGTGACATTTGTTTGTTCAATTGTTAAGTCCAAAACAAAATCTAGTAAATTGCTTATGTTTCTTTTTAATTCTTTTTAAGCCCAAACGCAAATTATTGAGTCCTAAAAGCATGAAGATGACAAAGTCCGTAGAAAAGGGATTATAATTTCTCCCCAAAGTGTTTAAAAACACTTGATACAATGAAATGATGATGCTATAGAGAGCTCCTTGTATTTGTTTTCTCCCTTCACATTTGATCAAGCCAACCCACAAAAATTGGTTAATACTACAGAAACATAGGCCAAAAACTAATTAGGAGTCAAAAGCAATCAAAATGAAGAAACACATGTTGAAATTAATTTAAAAACTATCTTTTATCGAACTTCAGCGGTGCAGTTTGTGATGGTGGTGCAGTTTAAGGAAGTCAACGTCACTATATAGCATTGTTGGGACTCATAGCGTCAGAGTGTGCAAAAACCAGTGATCGCAAATGCGGCACTATTTTGACCAGCGGTGAGTTTGGTGTTTCGATGGCTGGTGTCACAATTTGGAATTCAAATTTCTCGACGAGAATGACTCAGCGTTGTAGTTTGAAGTTTGTTAGTGTCACTATATGGCACCATTGGATTGCTAGCGGTGGAGTTTGAATTCAGCGGTGCAATTTTCCTATAGACACAAAAACTTCAAGAAAAAATGATGAAATCTCTCAAAAAAAACATGTTAGATTCTTCAGATTCGCTCTCCTTTTAGTGCCAAAATGTGAATGGTGATCCTAGACCTGCACAAACATAAAGAACAAACACACAATTAGTCCAATATGCAAGTTAGAAACAACATTCCCCATGAAATCCATTTGAAACATGAAAACAAGAAATAATATGAAGAACACTTTAAAAAATCTATTAAATCCTAGTTAAATGATCAAACTCTCAAATCCCATGAGGGAATTGGTGCCATTTGGATGTGGAAAATGGCCCTTTCCTAATTCCTTGCAAGTTTGATGATCAATGGTGAAGATTTGATGCTCCTTAGTGAAATTTCTCCATAACCTAGCTATGACAAAATGAAAAATGGATGAAAATGGATAAAGATGGATGGAGATTGCTCAAATTTTGAAGATGATAATGTTGCATGAAGTTGTGGATCAAATGCTTAAGATTTTGGATCCAAAATCCAAATAAGATCCCTCTATTTATAGAAGAGAATAATGGAGAAAGAGGAAAAAGGGATGACTGTGGGACTAAACATGAGCCAATGGAAAGGTGCCACTTGTCAACATGCTAGTGGAGGAGGAATGAGCACATTTTGATGAATGTACAAATAAATGTAGTTAGGTGGATATTTGAAATTGATGAAATGAGAGGTTGGAGGGAGAAAGAAATGGAGTTAATGTCACTTGGCTCAAGGCAAAGGAAATGTAAGAGGCTTTTAATGTCATGATGGATGTACACACCCTTTTGGAGGGATTTTTGAATTTGAAGAATATTCCCTCCTTGATGCTATGTTGAGAGAAAATAGGAGATTTAATAAATCAAATAAACTTATTTACTTGTGCAAGTTGCAAAAGCTAGAGGATTTGAGGGGTTAAGATTAAGATTAATCATGATTCGATTAATTTAAAAGGGGATTAGCTGATGTGACAATTTGATTTAGATTTTTGAATTAATTTAAATCAAAGTTGAGAGGAATATGAATTTAGACTTAATTAAATAAAGTTTAATTTATTTAATTTAAAGAGAATGGTGTTATTTTTAAATCAAATAAAGATAAATTTATTTAATTTAAATGAGATGACCTTAGAGATTAATTAAATAAAATGAGTTATTTAATTAAAAAAGGGACTATAGGATTACCTAACAAAATGGTTTATTTAATTAATAGAAGATGATGACTTAATCAGATAAATTTGATTTATTTAAGTAAGAGATGAAATATGATGAATTTAATTAAATAAAGATTATTTAATTAAATGACTAGCAAAGGAGCTGATTTAGGATGAATTGGTGCTCATAAAATTAGGATCAAGTGTATAGGATTAATCTGTATATTTTCCATGTCTACACCCCCAGTCCCCCAATGTGGGTGTTGCCCTCAGGCCCCCACTAGGGGGATAATACCCCCATAGCCCCACAAGAGGGGCACTACCCCCCTTTCATTCCCCCATTAAATAATTTTGGGGGAAAATACACCAACAAGAGTGGGGAAAATTAAGCCTTCAAGTCTTATCGAGCTCCATGATACAACAATTCCTACATTCGAAATGTAAGTCTTCTATTTCTTCAATTTTCTAAGATTCCCTAGCACATCTATATATTTAGATCTACCTCCTCTTTTCTATTTACATCATCTCTTTCCAAGTTCAAATCTTGCAAAATCTCTAATATTCTCTTGCATTTTATTTCTTCTTATGTAGTATTCAAAGTAACTTCTAGATAGTGTTCCTTTGACCTATACCTCACATCTTGATGTCATGTCCCACATCCTTTTCTTATATTACTTCCTTATGATTCGTTCACTCATTTCACCCCATTAGTGAAGTTTCCTTGTGATTTAGGAATTCCATTCCCCTATCTAATTCTAACCTTTGGCCCTAATCAAAAACCTCACATGTCCATTTCTCCCATCACATTCTACTTCTAAATTATGGATTTATTCCAGGTCACTTCCTAAACTCCCTAGATCCTCCTAAAATTCCATTAATGCAAAATTTGACCCTTATAACTACTAATTATGAATCTCCCAAACAAAATCCATTATTTATCCTATGGGAACTAATCTATTTTTTAGAATAAATAGTGCATGATGAAGATTTGATGGTTGATCATACCAGCATTAATATAGGCATTAAGCTCTAGACATCGATGGTGTTTTTCTCAATTTGAATATGTACCCTTTTCTTATTTATGAACTCAATTGCTTAGTGAAAACATGGAATTGATCTCAAGGTGTGGAACCTTACATGTGAGAGCAAGCCTCCAGATACAAGATTGATTCAACCTCTAGATATAGGATTGAGTCCCTTTCTAAGCTAGATGAAAATATTTGATCCAATGAAACACTAGATAACTCTAAACTAATCCTAATGTAATAGGTTGTCGAGGGAAACTTGGGGATAAAAAAGTATAGGAAATGAAATGGTAGTGATGCACCTAGAATACTGGTGTCAACTTGCTAAAAACAACATAGAATTGGTAAGAATCACCAATAAAACTCATATCGTTATCTATTATACCAATTCTTAGAGGTAAGTGTGCAAGTAATGATTTGAAAAACACTAAGAGGGAAGATTCATCCATATTCAAACTTTTAAACCAAATTAACATAGCACACAAACATAGGAAATGATAAATAATGATTCATACATAGAGGTGAAAGGCTTTCCAAAGAATATATGAACTGAATAGAGGTGGAAATGGTGATTTTTATTGACACAAAGCTATGAGCCTATTTATAGTTGTAAAAAATGAAAAAAATTTACATTTATCTACTCTATAAACTAAGGGAAAATCCATTACAATGAGTGCTAAAATTTCTTTTATTGTCGAAAAAGGCGTACAAGAGAGAGAGGGAGAGAGTAGGATGTTGTCGGGAGAGAACCCTATCCACTATTTTTCATTCATGTACATGTATACAAAATAAATCAAATTTGAAGGCATAGGAAACATTATCAAAGCACCATACATGCCTACATTGATTAAAATAAGGGAAAAGTACAAAAAATTCCCTTTGTGACTGAAAACATGGCCCAAACATGGTCTTATGACAATATGTGGATTACACGTCATAAAGGAGATGTGAGTCCAATGTTTTTTATTTTTTGGAAATCATAGAAATACATTTAAAACTATCCTTATAACTCCACAACATGAGATCGAGCATTTGGGAGGGTTGTGTAGCATTTATGGCTCTACAAAACAACTACAAAAAATGATGCAATTTTATTCTCCCACTCTTTATAATGGTCATATTTGACCTTAACCTTTTCCCACCTTTTTCACCACACCTTAGCCTTCATGTCCTTTTTCATCAAGGATTATGAGGAGACTATGAACCTTTTAGAAGTTTTGATGCTTCCAGGAACCTTTGAAATCACTAACCCTCCTTGCTTTGTCACTCACTCTCATTTTCCCTACCTTAGTCATTCATTGAATCCTTCCCCATAGGTATGCTCCTTTTACTTCGTCGGGGGTTTCATGGGATCTAGGAATCGATGGTTCCTAGTTTTCATGGAACCTCCAACCATGAACTTCCTCCCTGGGTGCATTCATTTGTCAAGTGATAGATAGGCACTAAGAACCTAAACCATTTTGTTTTCCTTCCTCCCTTTTAACTTTTCCTTAGTCACCCATTTCTTTGTGGAAGGAAAGGTAAACTAATTGAATCAAGGGAATGAAACCCTCAACCTAAAGGCACACATTGACATGATGGACCACACTAAATATCTCGGATCAATTATCATTCGTGGGAAAAAAAGGGGGCACAAAGTAACAAAATTTTATCAACTTTTGTCAGATTTTTTCTTGCTAAACATAGAGAGATAGTAACCTTAAGAATCCATTGGGAATAGGAGTCACAAGGATAATAATAACTAAAACAAGTTGGACTTAAAATAACACAAAACAAGGGGAAACATGTGCATATTGTACTTAGAGGAAAGAAGACAAAATAAAACTAACCTAAGCTAAACTAACCAACATGAGAATTGCTCAAAAAAATCAATAAACTAGTTTGGAAAAATAACTTCCTTTCCTAATCAACTCAATATTATTCACATTCGTATGGTCAGCCAATAAGATAAGAAGTAAATATATGTTTCCAGTAGGTTGTTGAAGCACCTCTTGAATACTGAAAACAAACTCACTTTTATATTTGAGTTGGTTGTACATGCAACTATCTCGTGGCGGACAAGTAAGTCAAATTTTCTCATCTTGATGTGTGTCTTCATACTTAGGAGAAATCATGATGTGTTGTATTATTTTGGCCTCAAATAGGGCTAGATGTCCAATTGAACATCGTCATGAAAAGGAAAATTTCAAATCAATGATGACTCCATGCTTATACATCTTTCCTTTATCATCTTGTTGGTTGGAATAGTTTGATTCTTGTGTCACATCTAGAAACATGGATGATTTATCCTCTTGTTTATGATAATCATGACTTTTCAATTTAAAATATGTTGGTTTGACATAATTTTTGAGCAGAAATCTTCTAACTCATCCCAAAGAAGTTCTTCATCAAACTCCTTCTTTTTATTTTACATGATTGGACTCATATTTTATTGATGAAAATATTATTGAAGGTTTGAATAAACGTCAATTTCTTCTTCCTTAAGCATATTTTGGTTAGATATCTTGCTCAACTTGACTAGAAACCTTGTGTATGTCAATCTCTTCATTCACCAAAATAAGGTTGTCCTTTTTTCTTTTCCTTCATAGACTATCCTTTCATCAAGGTCATTTGTATTTTCCTACTACTCCAAACCTTGTGTTAATATTGACATTGGTATTCTCTCTTTCTCTTTTTCAATAAATTAAGGAATCTCATTAAAAAAGAGCACTAAATCCTTGTTATTATCATCACTTGTTTGGTCATCATCATGTTGTTCCAAATTATCATGTTCATTTTCTTCTTACAACAATTTTTCTTATTTAGTCTGCAGAACACATGGGGACTCACCAACAATAGGATGCCCTCATTTTTCCTTAAATTCCTCCCTCCCTTGCCCAGAAGACCAGCTAGCTCACCAAATAGCAGGTCCACCTTTAAAGAGTGAAATAGTGTCAAGATAAAAAAATTGATTTAATGTGAGAGGTTGAAGGACTGATTTTTCTTACATGATTTTTTTCTCCTTCATTCCCAATTGTCTAATATATTCTTTCATAGAAACGGTCTATCTTCCAATGAATTCTTCTTTTTATTTTCTTTGTATATTTATTTCTTGTTAATACCCCCACTGCACTTCCATCTCTTGTTGATGAAGATAGGTTTTATAGAAAATTTCTTACTACTATGGGTTGTATTCCTGCTCTTTGTCAATATCCCTTAACTATTCTTGGAATTTTATTGTTATGTCTTTTATGCTTTAATTTTTTCCAACAAGTTGATGTTTTGGGGTTGAGTAGGAGGGTAAACATGTTGATTGGGCATAAAGTAGGCCTCTTGAGGATAATTGTAGGAATTTGTAAGCTACTAATAGGAATTTGTAAGGGTGGTGTGAGGTAAGCATTAGGAAAATGTTGATAACCTATTGTAGCAAGGCTATGTGAAATATTAAAACAATAGCATTTTCAGCTTGATATTGTTGATAGGGAGGTGTAAAGCTTACACTTTCATGGAAAGGAGGGGAGAAGATTTTTTATCCATAATATATTGACATGATGAAGCATAAAGGAGGCTAGGAATACATTGAACAATATTTAAAACAAAAGAAATAGGTCAGCTCAACTAGAGAACTGGGTATATACTAGTAGATCCACCAAAGTTTGTTTGTAGAGTCATCAGTCAAAAGCTTCAAGAAATATGACTACTTGAACTAGTAGGTTTAACCAACATATTTACCATGGTGTTAAAGAAACTATCATGGAAGTCAAGGTGTGGTGAAGAACACACAAAAATCCCTCAATGTATGATGTAGAGCTCATAAAATGAGTCCCACCAAGCGTGGCACAATTTTTTGTTAATCTAAACATGCACCCTTTGTTGAATGATGAATTCAACTTCTAAATGAAAACATGGGATTGATCTCAAGGTGTGAGACCTTGCAAATGAGATCACACCTCCAGATAAATGATTGGTTCCCTTTCTAACCTAGATGCAAAGTGTTGACCCAACCCAATACTAGATAACTCTAAACTAATCCTAATCTAATACCTTATAGATGGAAAAGGGAAGAGATGAGTGTAATAAATGAAAGGGTGGTGATTCACCTAGATTAATAGTGTCTTCCTACTCAAAATAGCATAAAGAAGTGTCAAGAATCACCAAAAGAACCCACATAGTTGTTTTTTGTACCAATTCTTAGAGGTAAGTGAAGAGGTTATGGATTGATAAACACCGAAAAGAAAGATTCATCCAAAGACAACCCTCTAAACCAAATTAATATAGCACAAAAATATAAGAAATGATAAACAATGGTTCATAAATAGAGTTAAAAATAATTTACATAGAATGTATGAACTAAAAGAGGTGGAAATAGTGATTTGCATTGACACGGAAGCATGAGCCTATCTATAGTTGCAAAAAATGCAAAAAGATACATGTTTATTCCAAAAACCAAGGGAGAACCCCTTACAATGAGTGTTAAAATTTATTTTATTTCCCAGAAAGGCATACAAGAGAGAGAGAGATAGGAGGATGTGATAAGGAGATAACCCTAGTTGTTGTCTACTATTCCCTGATATGTGTAAGGCCTTTCTAATGCTCAGTCAACTTGGTGCTAGACACATAATTCAAAGGAGGAGTTCCTAGATAAATAGTTCACTAAACCCTTGCAAATACTTCATTTAATTATCAACCATGGCTTTATAAGCTTTTGGTGATTCTTGAATTATATGTGCATACATGAAATCTAAATGACCTATATCAATGAGTATAGGTGATTAACACACATACAAAAAAACATTAAAGGTTAGAAAAGTAAATAAAGCATTAACTTGAAAAATAGGGGAAATAACCTAATCTACTACTAATGTTATGGGTACCTTCAGCTTAACACTATAATTGTTAACTGCTAAACCTAAAATCTAAAATTTACTAACACTATTGACTCTTACTTCTAACTTCTTGACCTCTCCAGAGAACAACTCAAGGAAACATCACATAGAATAATTCATAATACAAGATATGATTCATGTACATGTTTATTTAATTAGGAATCTACTTGGAATGAATGCAAAAGTATAATCTTTTGATCTAATAACAAAAATTAAGGTGGGTGAACAATACCTCAAGTGGCCCTTGCTCTAGTTGGTGTACCCATAGGAGAAATCAAATATGTGCTACTTGAATCAACTAATCATAATAGTCAACTGAGACATCTTTATTGCATATAACTAAACTCTCACAACATGATAAGAATCTTCACAAATCTTATTTATCAATGCATATCCATTACAACTGAATAACAAAAACTAACAATGAAGTATTGTCTATGAAACAAAATTAGAACTATATAAACATATATCCTCTAAATATATATGCTCCCCAACCATCGATCCAAATATATAGGCTTGAGAGGAGTTTTATTTGCACAAAGACTAAAAAATAAATAAATAAATGTAGATACCCACTCTCCTTCAAAATAGGGAGAGGACTAGTCTTTGCAACTGAAACTATAATTGAAAAAGACAAAATAAGACAAATAGAATTGAAACTCTACCTAATAGTTTGATAGAAATGTGCTCTGTGAAAATTTTTGCATTGGCTTCCTTATCAATACAGACTTCTTCTTCCTCCTTTTGTCTTATTGGAGGATCTGGTGACTCTCGATTGACCACTTTAATGATTTCTTCCATCATTTCCTGTAATTATCATGTTCTCAGTGTTCTTGAATCTCCCCTACAATCTGCTTGGAATCCTTTGGCTACGGGTTGGTCAATCTAGTTGTTGTGGGCTATAGTTATTTTGACTGCAAGAGATTAGTTTTATCCAAATTATACACACTATTAACAATCATGAATTAAAATATTAACACAACTTTTCCTACTAATGGAGAGCAGGAAGAGAGGTGGGATGGGGGTTTGAATTATTTGCAGGGAGAGGGAGATGGAGAGTTTGATCCAGATGATGATGATGTAGCTTTCTTGGTCATTTTTAGTTTGCTTCTAGTTTTCGGTAGTTTCACAGTTTTTGTGATGTTTTTGGCATCTTTATGAATGTTGTGTTGGGTTTTCATAGCTCCCCTATTGTTGTGTTGGGTTATTTCTTTTTTACGGATGGATTTCTTTGTGAGAGATCCAAGTTGAATGGTGTTGGCACAAATGGGGTTTTGCCAACTGGTGTTGATGGTTTTGCTTCCCCATCTCTTTTTCTAGAGGTAGAAGTTTTTGTGTGTTGTGGCTTGGTGTTTTATCTATTATATTTTGGAATCCTTTTTCAACATCTTTCTTCCATTTCCTCCATCTCTTGGAGGGTCGTGCTTGTGGTTGGTTCACTACTTTTGGTAATTAGTTGTTGCTAAGTGGGAGGAGAATTGGTAGATGGGACCTCTCTTTATGCTTTTGTCTATATTTGTCTAGGATTTTCTAGTTCACTTCTAGTTTTCAATAGATTCTTGGATGTTGTGAGGTCAAGTTTGAATCCTGAAGCAGGTGTTTTAGAGGATGAATTTGAATTTGATGACAATGAAAATGTTAATGGTATTATGGGCTCGTGGGTTGTTTTTTTTGTTGTTGCTTCCTATGCTCTGGTAGAGGTGAGGCAGTTTGTTGTTGGTTTAGAGGTGCCCAATGGTGGGGTCTATTTCCTTTTTATGGCTTTTTCTTTGGGTTTGTAGACTTGTTGATGGTTAGCTTGGACCTGTTGTTGATGGTGGCATGCATATGGGTTACTATTAGTTGTTTACATTGGTCTTTAAGTTTCTATTGGGTTTGGGTTGCCTTAGGCCCAAACATCTCTCCTTTTATTGCTTCTTCTAGGCACACATTGCTATTATGGGTTGTTGAAGCTCTCTCTTTTGTGGTGATGTATGTGCTAATTTTTAGCATGTGGGTTCCTTATTTTTTGGGGAATTTTGGTTCTTTGACCTCCTTTATGTTAGTGATCAAGGGTCTTATGCAGGTTGAGTTTTTACTCATATTTATTTTTAAAGATTTGAAGTTTTTTTTAATGTTATTGGTTGAGGTGTGTTTTATATCTTCTTCCATGATCCACATTCTCGTTATGCCTAAGGAGGTTGTGACTTCCCTTCCTTCCAGAGTTGTTTCTTTCAACCAAGGGCTATAGTTGGTTTCTTCTATGGGGGTGGAGACTACTCCCATTGAGGTGGATCCCTCTCCTATCAATGTGGAGGTGGTTGTTGTAGTTTTTGTGGGAAGGTATTTTCTCTTCTACTTTCTCCTTCTAAGGTGGAGCGTGTGTGGGCAGAAGAGTGAAGGATTTGGAGGTTTGGGTTCTCATATCTTCCTCTCCTATAGAGGGGAGCTCCCTCCTATTGAGGTGGAGGTGGGATTGGTGTCTCAGGCGGTGTGGTGTTGAAAGAAGCCTGATGTGCTTCAATGTTCAGTTGTTCTCTCTAACTCCTCTATAGAGGTGGGGTGGTTGTATTTGTTGGTGTTGTTGTTTAGTTGTAATATGGTGCTATACATAATTAAGATGATTATTTTTCTTGGCTCAATGGTTTTTTCCTAAGCATTTGGTTTGTTGATGCCTGACTGATGCAGGTTATGTTTGTGTTTACCTAAGGTTTTCAAGTCTTAGTTAAAACCTGGTTGCAAAGGGTTCAAGGTCCCTTCAAAACTTATTTGTTGCAGCTTGTGTATTCTTGATTTTATGTTTCTTTCTAATATTGTTGGGCTGGTTTTGGTTTGCGAATTTTCTTGTATGCAACATGCTTTGATGTGACACGGTTTCAAATCTCTTCAAAACTAGTTTGTAATGGGTTTTGGGTCCCATCAAAACCTACTTTACCTCTAATAAAAAACAATCATGAATTAAACATAGAATCATATTGAATTTTATAAACATTCACACATTTATCCATGCAAACATCATCATATTATAATTATATTTCCACATGGTAAATTATGGTTTAGGATGCATAAAATAAATAAAAGATATATAAGGTTCATGATTGTCTATGAGACAAGAATCTTGAAATGTTAAAAGACATAAACTAAAAGGAAGAAAATTATCTATTTCCTAGGCCCATCATTCCCCCGGACTAGATTATTTTCTTATCATCAATCAACGTTTAAGACTAGAGGTTGTACTAGAGATTCATTTCCCTAAAATCTATCACCATATCAACTCCTTTTGCCTATCTCAAATAGTAGTCTTTTTGACATGAAATCTTTGTCAGCCTCATATTCTCTATTATTTTTATTTCATCATAGTTCCTCACTATCCAATGTGGCACTAGATAGAGGAGAAGAGGTGGATGAAATTTGATTGGAAACCATTTAAGTCCATTATCCCTAGAAATGTCTATATACTTATGAGATCTTCTAATAATGGCTATAAAATTATACAGGGAGTGTAGTTCCTTTTTCTTTAATTCAGGGGTTAGTTCTTCCCATCTCTTCACAAACTGGAAGGCTTGATTAATGGGTCTTTTATGTAGTTGCTCCATCCTCATGTAGTCATGTTCCTTGATATTCATTTTTTTTCTTCCCACACCTATGTAAGCCAAAATATCTAACTAATGATCAATGATTGTGTTGGGGTCTTGTGATTATTTCCTTAGTTGCATAGTAATATATTCTTCCCTCTCATTATATTCTTATAATATTTCACCTCTTTGATGCTCATTCTTGATATAAAAGGCTAATGGTCTGATTTGTAAATCCCCTACAAACATCAGTGGGTTTCATTTAGTCTGATCTAAGAGAACAAATTTATGCAAGTAGAACTCGCATAATTGGTCCTACATGTCCGATGTAGAGTCAAAGAAAGTATCTAGAAACAAGAAAATTATATTCATTGACATTAGAAAATCACTAATAAATTGGGTGAACAAAAAACACAAATAATTTTTCTACAAAAATAATGCATAAACTCTTGCAAGAGATCTACACTTTAGAATTTGTGTAACCTTGTCTACTACTTCTTCAATCTTCACTTTTAGCATTTTGATTATTTCCTCTTTTTTTCAAATGCCTTGGTGTGTTTGGGTATCAATTCAACCTTTTATTTTTCCCGCTCCTTCTCAAAGAAATCTTAGGTTCTTTCCACAATTCCATATACAATAGTTGTAACTCTTTAGATCATATGCTCATGCACATTGTTAGTAAAACATTTATGTGTTGATGGATTAAAACCAAATTATCTTAATGTTAAAATCAAAATATTTAAATTATGAAATATTAAAATTACACATGATAACCTTGAATGTAGCACCATCCATGGCAACAATGCCAAAAAAATTAAGGCCTTTCTAATGCTCGGTCAACATGGTGCTAGATGCACAATTTAGAGGAGGATTTCCTAGCTGAATAGTTCACTAAACCCTTGAAAATACTTCATTTAATTATCAACTAGGGCTTCATAAGATTTTGATGATGTTGGCATTGTATGTGCATTCATGAACTCTGCATGACCTATATCAATGATTATAGGTGATTTACACATGTACAAGAAAACAATAAAGGTTGGACAAGTAAATAAAGTGTTAACTTGCAAAACTGGGGAAATAACTTAATTTGCTATGATGTTATGGGTACCTTCAACTTAACATTGTAACCGTTAATTGTTAAACCTGAAAATTGCAATTAACTAACACTATTGACTCTTACTTCTAACTTCTTGACCTCTCTGGAGAACAACTCAAGGAAACATCACATAGCATAATTCATAATACAATATATGATTCATGTACATATAATTAAAGAATCTATTTAAATTGAATGCAACAATGTAATAATATAATCTAATAAAAAAATTAAGGTGGGTGAACAACACCTCAAGTGGCCCTTTCTCGAGTTGTTGTACCCATAGGATAAATCAAATATGTGCTACTTGAATCAACTAATCATAATAGTAAACTGGAACATCTTTATTGCATATAACTGAACTCTCACAACATGACAAGAATCTTCAAAAATCTCTTATTCATGAGTGCATATCCATTACAAATGAATAATAGAAAACTAGCAATGAAGTATTATCTGTGAAACAAAACTGGAGCTATCCAAACATATATCCTCTAACTAGATCTGCTCCTCAACCATCGATCCAAATATATAGGCTCGAGAGGAGTTTTATTTGCACAAGGACTAAAAATAGAAAACTAAATGCACATGTTCAATCTCCTTAAAAATAGGGAGAGGAATAGTTTTTGCAACTGAAACTATAATTGAAAAATATGGAAGAAGACAAATAGAATTTAAACTCTACCCTAACGGTTTGACAGAGATGTACTCTATGAAAATTGTCACATTAGCTTCCTCATCAATACAAACTTCTTCTTCCCCCTGTTGTCTTATTAGAGGATCTGGTGACTCATGATTGACCACTTTAATGATCACTTCCATCATTTCCTATAACTATCACTTTTTAGACATTATAGACTCTCCCCTACAATCTTCTTGGAATCCTTTGGCTATGGGTTGGTTAATCCATTTTTTGTGGGCTACAATTCTTCTGCTACAAGAGATTATTTTAATCTAAAGTATGCACACTATTAAAAATCATGAATTAAACATAGAATCATATTGAATTTCATAAACATTCACATATTTATCCATGCAAAAATCATCATATCATAATTATAATTCCACATGGTAAATTTTGGTTTAGGATGCATAAAATATATAAAAGATATATCAAGTTCATGATTTTATGTGAGATAAGTAGCTTGAAATGTTAAAAGACATAAACTAAAAGGAAGAAAAATAGCTATTTCTTAGGCCCATCAATGTGTATGTAGAATAAATTTCATATCAAGGCATAGGGAACATTCCAAAATAACCCACCTTAACTGTATTGGTGAAAATGATGGTGATGTAAATAAAAATACCCCATGAAAAATGTTGAGAATTGATCGTTTGACAACAAGAGGGTTGCAAGTCATAAAGGAGATGCATGTGTCACATTCTTATTTCTTAAAATATGTGGAATACATTTAAAATTATCTTTTGAACTTCATGACTTGATATTGGGTAGTTGGGATGGTTGCACAACATTCATGGCTCTACATATGAAGGTAAGTGTAGAAAACAACACAATTTTATTCTCCCACTCTTTACAATAGTCAGTTTTGAACTTAACCTTTTCCTACCTCCTCCACCATGTCTTATCCTTCATATCCTCTCTTGTTAGGGATTATGAGGGGTGTAGGAACTTGTTGAAGGTTATAATGGTTCCAAGCACCTTCAAAATCATCAGTGCTCCTTTCTTTATTGCTCCTTTTGGTTTTCCTTACCTTAGTCACTCGCTAATGATTTCCCCATAGCTAGGATCATTTTAATTGTTGGGGATTTTATGGGAAGTAAGAACCAATGACTCCTATTTTCCATTGAACCTTTGACCATTAACTTCCTCCTTAGGTGTATTCCTTTTTTGCGTGGTATATAGGCACTAGAAAGTAGAACCATCTTTCTTTCCTTCATCCCTTTTAACTTTTCCTCGGTTGCTTGATGCTTCATGGAAGGAAATTGAAACTGAATAAATCAAGGGAATGAAACCCTCAACCTAAAGGCACACATTGACATATTGACCCACACTAAATATCTCAGATTGGTTATCATTAGTGGGAAAACAAAGGGGGGAACAAAGTGACAATAGTTCCTCATGCCCAATCTAGATCATCCATCATATGAATTTCATAGGATCACACTCATTTGGCATGCCTTATCCTTTAATCATTCAAATTCCTATAAGGGATTGGGAAATTGAATGAAGTTTTATAAATATAAGTTTACTTATAACTCAAATGGTTGATTATTTTTTCATTTTCATGTGACTATAACTCCAAGCAAGATCTAGGTTTTCAATCCCTAAATGTCTAGTCACCATTAGAATAGTTCATTTTATAAATCATGAAGAGTTAGCTATCATGTAGAAAACATTTGTAATTGAATGTCTCCTTGGCAAGTTTTGGTTCTTCAAGTTTAGGCTTCCAAGTGATAATGTGTGATATATTCTTATTAGCTTAGGTTTTTCTCTCACCATATTTTCTAATGTGAATGTAACATTGATTTGATGAGTATCACAACAATTTAATACATTGTAGATGTTATTTTCAATAAAACATATGGATTTAGAAGTTTAGAGAGGGATATTTAAGCATGTTAAGTTGTTAAATTTCATATATGTTCTATCATTTATGTTTGTTGTGTCTTTTGGCCACTATGACTATAATCCAATATAAGGCATGAGCCTTGGAAGTGTTTGACCCTCTATATGCACTAAAAAATGAAAAATATATTTAACAATTAATTTAGGAGTAGAAAAAATATTTATATGTATTTCATGATTCAATATATTAATTAAAGAAACATTTCCAAAAGGCTTGAAGGATTTCACCTTAAGAGAATCATTTCATGCATACCCATGTCTTGGAATCTTTCAGTTATGTCTTCACGAAATTAATATTGGTTATATCAATAGGTTATTCCTTGGCCCAATGATAAATTTTGGATCTAGACACACATTGGATACTACTACATGTTTTATTATTTATATACATTTAGTTATGATTAAAGCTTGTTAAATATTACATCTAGGAACACCCTTATAGGTCTAGCTAAGACCAAAGTGAAGAAGATATTATCCACTCTCAACAATTGGCCTATCATCACGCACATTTTATCGATGGGATGATTTATCCACCTTTAGGATTGATGTATCCCTAAACTTGAAGTGGATTGATCCCTCTAGAAGTATCAGTGATGATTTTGGTACCCAACACCTACTTCTACAACAAAACACTAGAAGGATTATCTTGTAGATCCAACTCAACCATGAAAAAATAATTTTGAAGTGTATTGACCCTAAGATCCCTTTTTTGTGGCTTTATTTATACAAAATATCCCATAAATTTTATAGAGGCCCCCATATAATTATTCCACCTTTCAATATTAATATCTTCTAAAAATGATCAAATTAAGAACCAAAAATTGAATAGTGTTTTACCATAGGAAGATATCTAAGATGGAAAACATTAAGCTTATAAATCCATTTGAAAATACTAGGGGTGACAAGAGGATTAAAAGGAGAGAAATTCCAACTCAATTGGATGGTGATAAAAAAGAGGGGAAGGAATGATGTTGACAATAATATTATCATGAGGAACATAATAAAATATATATATATATATCAAGTAAAAATATATCCAGCCTAAAGAAAATTATCTTATTCCCATTTTATAAATTAGACCAAGTGAACTAGATGCCCTTGTTATCATGTTTATAGCCAAGAAAAGTATCAATAATATTCCTTTTCCTTTTGAATTTGGCCTAAAAAAATTGCATTCCCCTTACAAAGAAGCTTACATCCACCAATTTTATTAGCACTAGACTTAGCCATTATAATCACTTCTACAAACATGAGTAATTCCCTTTAAATTGTTGGGAAATCAATTCCACAAACAAAATCTAGCCTTATAATCATTTGGAGCATAAATTGAATATGTAGACATCTAAGTTTGATCACTTCCATATGATCAAAATCGTCTACTCTATCCATCTATGTCATTAATAGTGATTAAATAATTTATTTAATCATTATTTCATTTTCTACCTAAGGTTCCTAAAGTATGTAATTGAATAAATTAAATACTTTACCTTACACCTTTTCTTCTCTAAATTAAATAAATAAGACAATTTGTTTAATTTATTCATTTGACCTATTTGGATTAAAACCAATTTTTAATCCCTCTTTTCCTCTCTCCTTGTCACATTCTCCATAATCCTTTTTTAATCCGGATTAAATTAATTAGGATGTGCACCACTTAATCAAGGTTAGTGTCACATCCTCCATAATCTCCCACTTGCCTCTAATCTCTCATTAATTATCATAATCTTGTGTTTGCACAACCTTAATCAAAGTCATTAGCCACATTTGGCATACCTTTTTTGGTCAACCTTTCCACTTGTCTTTCTTGGCCTTGACTCTCTTTCCCATGTGAATTTTTAATTCACATTTATTCACCCAAGGCTCCCCTCTTCGCCGTGTGAATTTTTAATTCAATTTTATCTTTCCAAGGTCTACCCTATCCCCATGCAAATTCTAGAAGAATTGACTTGTCACTTTACATGTGCCAAGGACTTCTAGAACCTTTGACTTGTCACATCACCCACATTTGACAAATCTCCAGCTTTTTGGAAACCCTCTCTTATTCAAAAGACTCTCCTAAACATGTGAATTTTTAATTCACATTTATCTCTCCAACCACTTCCCCTTTTCCCATGGAGATTTTTGAGGAATTCTAAAATTCGCCAAATGTCTCGTTCATGCTCATTTGGGGACAAGAAGTTCATTTTTGAAGAAATATTCTCATCCCCCAAGGTACCTACAAGGTACTTGTCCTTCATCCACATCATGTACCTCTCTTCCACCTCATTTCCACATCATCCCACCCTAGGCTATCTCACATTCCACATGTCAATATGTGAGAGCTTGTGAGTCCTCAACTCACCATAGCCCTTCATCTTGCCTTTGTTGGATCAATCTCAACCATTGAATTCTCTAGAGAATTCAAATTATCCTATAAATACCCCTCAATTCTCTCAGTTTGGAAAAAAGTCTTTTGCTACCAAACTCTTTCCAAATTATCATTTGCAGCATTTTAGCTTCTCCATAGCATTTTTCACCAATCCATCTTGCATCTTGTATCCATTATAAATCCATAGCCGTCCAAGGAGCACACAAGACATCCAAAGATCAAGGGCCAACCAAAGAAGAAGTAGCATAAAGGTATAATCAATTTCAATTTTCATCTTGCTTTGATGTTTATCATTTCCTTAGGCTAATCATTGAGGTGTCCTCTTTTGTGTTATTTATTTTTATTGCATCATTAGTTGTTTAGCATCTCAATTTAGGAACATAACATTTTAGGAGATCACATTTCTGGCATGCCCGATGGGACCCACAAATGGGTCTTTTTGTTTCACGTTTGTTGTTGTTTAAGTTGTTTGTAGGTTCAAGTCGCAGAGGGACGGATTTTCCCCGTCGAGGTGCAGACTTGCCCTCCCGAGTGCTGTAGAGGGGCAGATTTGCCCACCCGGTTCAATGTTTTCGGACTATTTTTTGTAAAGGGGCGGATTTTCCCACTTGGTTCAACATTTTCTGACTGTTTTTTCCAGAGGGGCGGATTTTCCCACCCGGTTCAACGTTTTCTGACTGTTCTCTGCAGAGGGGCGGATTTGCCCACCCGGTTCAACATTTTCTAACATTTTTCTGTAGAGGGGTGGATTTTCCCACTGGGTCAACATTTTCTAACTCTTTTCTGAAGAGGGGCAGATTTGCCCACCCAGTTCAATGTTTTCTCACTATTTTCTGCAGAGGGGTGGATTTTCCCTAAACAACACGTTCAGGAAGGTAAAAAAGTTGCATTTAAGCTTCGTTTTTGCCTTTATTTTTTGTTGTTTAGAGTTCTCACCCTCTAACCCTATTTGTTGGTGGGTGAAGTTAGATTTCTTGCTGATACTTTGCAGTATTTTGCTAAAATTAACAAAGGACAAGAAAAAAAATAGCTAACATTTGTTTGCAGGACCATCTATTTACTCAAATTTTAAAGTTGTTTTACTTGCTGATTTATCTATGCACTTAGTATAATTAGGGGGAATTAATACTTATTGTTTGTTGTGTATATTTTTCTTTGTGTTACCTTAAGGGGGCATTAGTTTGTTTTCACCTTTCCCTTGCACTTTCTGCGGACCGGGGGGTAGTTGGAAATGATTAGTGTCTTCTTTTTAGAGGGACCTGCTTGGGGATTTCATCACCCCAAGGGATGATCCCAACCACGCGTACCGATGGGGTATAAAAAGGGGGGGGAGCCAAAGTTGTACCCCAATCCAATTGCGTCATAATTTGTGAAAATTTGAAGCTAGGGTGATACCTAGATAGACGTGAAGAGTTGGTCTAAGCCTTTCAGTATCTCGTTGGGGTTCTCGACTCACACTTGCGACGGATTGGTGTTCATGGTTGTGCCTCACGTACCAAGCGTATATCCAGGACTCCCTAGAAACCTTGTGCATCCTAGAGTAAGACCTTGTTGGCCATACCCCTTAACATTAATCATAGGATTATGCTTGTTCAAAGTGTCTTTTTGTGAAAAAACAGTAAATCTTGATAAGTCAGCCTCATTGAGTCCTTTCAAATTCCTTGCCATAATCTCATCATCCAAACCAAGTCACTGTTTTTCTACAGAGGGGATAACTTGCCCCCTTGTTTCGACATTTTCCACTCCAACAACCTTAAGTCGATTAAACCCCTTTTCACCACATTTTTGAAACCTCAAAGTTTTATCTTGACCCTCAAAAGCATAATTTAGTGTTTTTTTCCAATTTTTGAAAAATCATTTTCGTTAATAACTCTGAATGCATGTCTCACATTTAGGATGTTAGTTGGAAATTCATCCTATCTTATTATTGGTTATTTTTTGAAAAAAACTTGGACTCTCAAACGTATTCCTATGAAGTTTCCTAAAATGGCAAAATTTGATAATTTTTGAAAACTGCCAAATCTAGCAAAAATTTGATTGTCAACACCTTACGTCCTCTAGTTAAAACCCATGATCTTGGTTTCAAATCAATTATATCATACCTACCAATCCAATCCCATTCCCATCATCCTAATCTGAGCTTTTATCCAATCCTAATCTGAGCTTTCATCCAAATCCCAATCTAAGTTTTCATCCAACCCAAATCTAAGCTTTAACACAACCCTGCTTTGAGAAGTTGTTCACCCATTTCAACAATCGGTTTTCTCATTCTGAGTGTTGTTCCCTTGTCCAGGGGACCTGTTTACCCAAGCCAACCATCTATCCATCCATTCTGAGAATCCATTTCCTTGTTCTGAGCAATCATTCCCTCTTTCTGACCAACTGTTCACCCGTTCTAGGAAACCGTTCACCCATTCTGACAACTTGTTTTCCTATTTTGACTATCTTTATCTTGCTTCAGATATCCATTCACCCATTCTGAGTATCTATCTGCCCATTTCAAGTGTCGTTCCATCATCCCATCATCTAAATTTGAGCTTTAATCCAATATCCCAACTTGAGCTTTAGTCCACCTACATCTTCCTCTAATCCATCATCTAGGCCCCTCCACCTTCTCAATCCATATCTATTTTGTATCCATCATGAATCCTTACCCCCCTCTTGCACGAACAATAATAATAGTAAAGGGAAATCCTAATTACGTCAACGACGATAATGAAAGTCTTGTTGATCACGAAGAGTGTTATATAGATCTCGTTGATTCTATCATTGCTAGCAAGCTCTCTCTAATCGCCTCTCAAAATCCCACTACTTCTTCGAACTATCCCACCACACCTTCATCCACATCTAATAATGGTCTTTATGCTACCCTTGACAAGTGATATCCAACATCCTCACCATCGACATATTCATCATGTCCTCCCTTTCAACCTCTATCCTACCCAACACCCATATCCTCCTCTCCTTATCATCATCAACAATCCCAATACCTCTACCTTAATCCCACATCCCAATCTTCCCATCCTAATCCAACACCCACGCCTGCCTATCACAATCCCCCATCCCAATATTCCTCCTATCCTAATCCACCATATCAATTCACTTATCCTAATCCATCATCCCTATCCTTCTATGCCAACTCACCATACATTTCTTCTTATGGTGGTTCACCACTTGAATCTTCTTGTTCTAATCCAACATCCACACCTTACTATCACAATCCCCCATCCCAATATCATTACATTAATTTCACATCTCCCCATTCTAATCCTTCATCCACATCTTCCTACTATTACTCACCATCCCAATCTTCCCAATATAATCCCATATCCACATCTTCCTACATCACTCCCCCTTTCATCGTATTATATCTTAATCCTCCATCTAAACATAACTCACCTATTCCTCCATCTAGTCTCATCTACTCATCTAATCCTCCAATTACTAA
The DNA here is from genome assembly GCA_007115665.2 of Sequoiadendron giganteum. Lineage (NCBI taxonomy): Eukaryota > Viridiplantae > Streptophyta > Pinopsida > Cupressales > Cupressaceae > Sequoiadendron > Sequoiadendron giganteum. Next base: position 239,343,807 of record CM021102.1, read on the forward strand.
TCATAATCCTCCATCTCCTCTTAGTCCTCTATCCATTCCCATCCCCTCATCTAACCCTAATCCACCAATCCCTAATCCTAATCCATCTATCCCTGATCCTCCATCCATTCCCATCCCCCATCTAACCCTCATCCACCAATTCCTAATCCTAATCCTCCATCTAGTCCTCCATCCAATCCTATCCCCACATCTAATCCTAAACCACCAATCTCTAATCCTAATCCTCCATCCATTCCCATCAATCTACCTAATCCTACATCCCTTCCAAATGTCACCCAAGGACTCATGACCGAAGAGACATAATTCGCTCCCACTCTATCATGTATTGTCACTAGTGATGAGACCCTCCTCCATCCTACACCTATCCCTCCCATCACCATTCTTGACACCATCCAAATGGTTGAGCTAGTCAAACCCATAGAATCCATTGAATCCACATCTTCTACTACTAGATCCACCCAATCCATTGAAGACATCCAAACCCCTCCTCCCAGCCCTAATATTCACAAACTTCAATCCCATGACCTTCCTGAATCCTCCATCCTCCTATCTCCCCCAATTTAGGAGTCCCTCCAACACTCTTCCATCATCATACATCCCACACAAGATGATTCATGCCAAGAGCTTGATCCAAAGCATACAAGCATATCCCCTCCTCCAAATCAAGATCCTACCATCCCATCCACTACATCCCAAGATCATAATCCCCATCCATCCCATCTCATGATTCCTATCCTCAACCAAGTCATGATCCTATCCTCCCATCCACCCCATCTCAAGATCACACTAGCTCATCCACTCCATCCCACAATCCCCTTTGCATTCAAGATCCAATCACTCCATCTCATGAGCCCTCATCATCCACTGCCAAAAATCCAGATCCTATCATCTTCCCTAATCCCTCTCTCGATCCCTTATCACTCATTCCTCCTGATACTGCTATCCCCTCATCTCCATCGCATGATCCTTCATCGCCATCTAGTCCTACTACCCCAACGTCACTTTTGTATCACCTTGGTCACATTACACTTATCCATGGTGGCCTTCTTATAGAAGAAAAATAGTGTGTATGAACCACCCTACATCTTCCACCTACTAATGTGCTTGCATCATACTTCCAATAAAATATGCATCCTACCCTGGATCATATGCTCAAGAAAATGAACTATCGAGGAAAAGGTCTAGGCCTTCATGAGCAAGGTACTTTAGAGCCCATTGAGGTCAAAGAACATCCAAGCACACATGGTCTTGGATATATCTCCCAAAACTCACCCTCCAAAGATGTTGGTACAACCTCCGTACATCCTAAACGATTCTCTTCTAAAGGCACAAGAGGTACTTCCCATCGTTTCACCAAGTCATTTTCCGCCATCCCCCCTCCTCCATCATATTAACTCAAAACAACCGTCCATCTTCCTCCCTCATCCTCTAAATCCATTTTGGGTCCTTATGTCCCTCTTTCCATCATTGCTCATCCTCCATCTACTATGGATTCTCATATCCCTCCATCAAACCCCACACATCTTCCATATACACAATCCATTTCGGGTCCTTATATCCCAAAATCACCCCCTCCATCTTATCCTATTCATAATTTCATTCATCCACCCCCTCTCCCTCGTACACAGCATAAAAATCCTACCTTTATAACTCCTAATCAGGAAACAAAGGAACATACCTACACATTCTCCATCTACACATAATCCCTATAACCCTACCTCCATCGCTCCACATCATCTATCTCCTTGCACCTATCCC